>OX384029.1:20242881-20392881 GCA_947534325.1 Agonum fuliginosum | reverse complement strand
TCAAATGCATTGCGAGCATAGGAGATTCCCCTAACCCCTCACCACCCGAGAGTACCTCCTTAATTGCAATTTTCTGAATATTTGTTACTGCAGCAGCAGCTATTGCAAGTAATAAACGCCTTCTTCTATCACTATTCATTTTTACATCTACAAAAATACTTAACTATGCTCAGCTCATAGAATAATTATTTTCTCTGTTTCGGAACTAGAATGAGTTCATACCAGTTCTAATTTTGATGCTGGTATGAGCTTCATTACCTACGATTTTTGGTGAAATTTTGTTATCAGCGACTGGTAGCACCAGGGGCTATCAGCTTGCTTGAATAAAATGACAGCACTATGACGTCATATGTATTTAGTTCTGCCATATAAAACTGCAGCGCTAGTGTAGACTTTTTTGACGTTTGTTTGAAAATAGCTGTTTTGTTTTATTTTGATTTGAAATGTAACAATGTAACAGAAAATTGTGAACGTCTCATGAACAGCATTTTCTCGTCACCAACAACCAGTTCAACAAATTTTAGACAAGTAAGTACAATGAAATATATTTTAAATATAATAGATACATGGGTTATTTATATATACTCGTATATTAAGAAAATACTGATTTTTTTAGGTAAATATAGATGAAAATTTTAAAGCATACCTAAAGCTAAATAATATAATATAATTAAGAACAAAATGTAATTTACCTCCGATTACTTTATTTATGTGTTTAAAATAAAATGTTGTTTATTCTTATTAGAAGAGATTTTTTTTATAAATGTTTATTTTTGTGAAAACATGTGATGTTTGTATTAATTCTTTAACATTATATTTGTGATACAATGTGATACTATGTAATTTTGCTCTTATAATAAGTTTTTTAAATGTTGTGTTTAATAAATTATACTTCTATATAAATACCTATTGAGTTTATTTGAATAACATTAATATTAAATTTTGAACAGTGCGGGTGTACCTGGGTGTAGCCGCACTGTACAGATTCTAGTACTGCCATACGCCACCGACGCGCTGCAACAAAACTTGTTTCCATAATTTTTAACGGTACTTGGTTCTCTAAATCACCTTCTTACTCTATGGGTAGCACTGCATTAAATAAACAAAATATCTAGGCAACGGGCAACGAACAATTTTGACAAAACGGGATTCACTTTTGACGTTGATTTTATTAATTTGAATCAAATGAAACATACAAACTGAATTAATATTTATATTTCATACAAAGATAAACTAATAGTAATTTATTATACAAGACGATAAAGAGATCATTTATCGAAAAGTGAAAGATGTTAGTTCACGAGTGACGAAGGAACGAGTGGGCTATCTTTCACGTGTCGATAAAGACTCTTTATCGTCGTGTACAATATATTATTTTATTTTGTACTTAATGTTAATTTGTGTAAAAATATTCTTATTTTACTTAAATTTTATTTTATCTACTCAAATTTTACTTTATCTACTCAAATTTTACTTTATCTACTCAAATTTTACTTTATCTACTGAAATTTTACTTTATCTACTCAAATTTTATTTTATCTACCCTCGATGTTAAAGTAATACTTTATCTACTGAAAATGAACGTATAAAACCAATTTTTAACATTAAGTACAAAATAAATAATATAAATATAATATTAATCTTGTTTTGTACTACAGCCGGTCTTAAAATTAAAGGCATTGGCAACCTATCCAAGCATATTTAACTTATTGCAGCAAACGATAGACTATTCAATTCTAAGCATATTAGTTTTTGTCCGAGGCGTTTATGCTCTATAGTTCGAAAGTTACAAGCATTTTAAATTTTGATTTGAAATTTTGCGTGACGTCATACATGACCACCGCGCACAGCACACTAGGCGCCACTACGCACATTGTTTATTGTTCCTGTCACTGTGTCACTTGTATCACTGACAGATAATTTAATAAGATGTTAGATGGTTCATTGTTGCATTAAAGGTTGTGCTAACCATTCAAGTAAATCCTAATATACATTTTTTTAAATATCATACCAGAGAATAAATATCAGAACAGAATTGGTATTTATTATTAAATTCAGGGCGACAAATTTATTTCTAAACAAAAATAGCGTTGTGTTATGTATATTTTTTATATTGCTACTAAAATATCTTTATTTAAAATAACAAAATAACACTTTAAAAGTTTAAAACGATAAATGATTCGTTATACATTCTGGAGATCCATCCACATAATTGACACTTGAATCGTTGCAGGTTGCAGACATAAATTTCGTTATCGTTTTGCATTAGAATACACAATCCACAAAGTACACTAAATTTACATTCCTGAATCTTCTCTCAAATATAATATTTTTTATCATTTGGCCGCGGATTTTTATCGCAATACCCTGTTTCATACATCTTTATCTCACATCTTTGACATTTGTGACATTAACATGAAACAATGGTAGTTACACGCATGGTAAGTTGATATTGAATTAAATGCTGATTATGTGACGTCATACATGACCACGACAAAAATTCACGCGTTTATAGCGGCGGAACCCGACCACTTTCAGACTTGTGATTAATACATTGTTGTAATCATAATAAATACTAGAGATATATGAAATAAAAAAAAATTGACATTTCATAAGTTGCCAATGCCTTTAATATAATTTTTAATCAAATTAATCCATACTTCATTCGTTTGCAAATCATCTTGGACCATTCGTTTGAGTTTTTGATATTGTTACAAAAATTGAATTAATTTTGTACTCAATTTCATCTATTAATATTACATTAGTGAATTCATCCCTTCTGCACACGCCGGAATAACCCATTATTGGCAGAACCTAAAAATATTGTTCTAAAATTATAATTTAAATATAATTACTAATAGGTATACTTAGCTTACTTTTATTGAAAAATAGTCTCTGTCGGGTGCTTCATTCATAAATTTTTCTATCTGACATATTAATTTATTTGATTAATATAAAACAAATTTAAATAATATACAAAGCACCTAGGCAACAAACAAAACTCATCAATTGTCGAGCACAAATTACTGTCACCAACATAATTATTCTTCCAAAAAATTTCCCTAATGCAAACTGTCAAATAAATAAATAATTTAAATTGAATCAAAAACTGCCTCAACAGAGAAAATAGTATAAAACATTCGTTACGGAAGGCTTCTCTAGCACTCTTGCTAGAAAAAGTCGCCTTCCCTAACTTATGTTTTAATATACTATTCAGGTTCTAATACTGTCATTGTGTCATTTTTACGAAATTGTTTTGTATATGCATGCTTATGAATTAAAATTCTGTACAAAAATTTAATACCGTGTCAGACAGAAATTTAAATTTTCGTAACAAATTTTATTATAATATTTCGTATCAAAATTTAATATTAAATTTTGTACAAAACTTTGTATCGTGTCAGATAGGCTTAGTGTAAATGTGTTAATGATAAACTAAATATAAATCCTATTAAATCTTCTGGTAAAGTTAAAAATGTGAAGTCCCTGCTGTCAATGGAAGGCCTTTGGATCCCTGGATCAGGCCTTGTTCAAAACTGACTTATGCTGACTTATAAGTCCATGACCATGAAGGGCATGTGTTCATTCCCGACAACTAAATACAATTTATTAATAACATATTTCAAGAGATAAACGAACGAATAGATTCTAAATTACTTACAGTTGATTTAAGTTTATCTCAGAGTTCAAATAGTCTTTCCTATTTCATGTCCTTTCATATAATTTCATTTCACTCTATTAACTTAAATGTTTTGACGTTTAACGCCGTGTGGACACTTATTAACCTAAATATTTGACACAAGTTTGTCATTTATGTCCGATTCTCTCTCTCTGTCTTTTATGCGCAACAGAGAGAGAGTTCCGAAATTTTCCTTTTCCCCAAGCGTCCGCCAAGGGAAAGCGGCGCTGGGGTAGGTACGGTCCGGCGATCATGAAACTCAAGTCTGTCTCTCTCTTCTTACGGGCGACCCAGTAGTAAGAGAGAGAAGAAACTAGTCGCAGAGCAGAATTCCGGTATATAGTCCCGCGCAACGCGAAACGACGGCAACGTGATTTTGGTTCTAAACTAACTTTTTACCTTGCCTCGTCGGTTCGCTGGCGCGAACCTTGATCACATAATCTTTCATTTAAAATAAAAAAAATTTGTCTTAAATTAAATATTTATCGAAATATTTGAAAAAAGTACTACTTCCAGTTTGTAGATTGAAACCAAAAATAGGAGGTGCACAACTAGATGCTAAACAGTCCTAAATACAAAATTTCAACTTTCTACGTGTAACCGTATTTGAGTTATGCGACATAGGTACATACGTACGTACGTACAGACGTCACGACGAAACTAGTCATAATTCCCTTGTAGTCATAATGGATTGAGAAAAGGTCAAAACGGATATTTCCATAAAAATCTGAAAACCGAAATTTTTCGCGATTACAATACTTCCTTTTTACTCGGTACAAGGAAGTAAAAACTGTAAGGATAAATCTTCAAAATATCGTAGCGTTAGTATAGTTTCATTTATAAAGTTGAAAATTACTAAAATAGGTACTAAGTTCAATTCTTACCACTTTTAAGAAATAACAAAATATAATTATTTAAAAAAAATAGTTTATATATTTATATGCTTCCTTTTATTTACTTGAAATTTACGGAAATTATTTGCTGATATTATGTACCTACATAGACTGTAATTGTTTCCACTCGAAATAACAAAATATACCTGAGGATAATTTTTTTTAAAATTTTGGTGTTTAAATTCTTCCATTTATTTAATTGAAATTTAGGGAGATGATTTTTTGTTGATGTTATGTTTATAGAAAGTAATTGTTTCTACTCGAAATAAATAACAAACCGAAAGCGTCGTCCATAATAAAAAAGTTGAAAATTATAATTCAGTTCTATATTTACAAAGTGCATTTTCTAACGACGTGAAATAATAACGACATATTAGGATAAATTTTAAAAAATGTAGTGTTCATATGCTTCAATTTATTTATTTTAAATTTTGGGAAATTATTTGTTGATTATAATAGAATGAAATTGTGTTCTCTCGAAATAAATAACAAACTGAGAGTATAAACAATAAAAAATATAACGATAATAAACTTAAATTTATAAAGTTCAAAATTAGTCAAATTAAAATTCAATTCTATATTTACAAAATGCATTTTCTCACGACTTGAAATAATAACGAAATATTAATAAAGTGAAAAAAATTGTAGTGTTTATATGCTTACATTTATTGATTTCAAATTTAGGGAAATTATTTGTTGATATTATGTTTATAGAACGAAATTGTTTTCACTCAAAATAAGTAACAAACTGAGAGGATAAATAATTTAAAAATCGTAGCGGTAATAAACTTCTATTTATAAAGTTCAAAATTAGTGAAATTATACCTACTCCTAATTCCGTTCTGTATGTACAAAGTGCATTTTCTAACGACTTGAAATGATAACTAAATATTAGGATAAAAAAAACATTGTATAGTGTTTATATGCTTACAGTTATTTATTTGAAATTTAGGAAAATTATTTGTTGATATTATGTTTATAGAATGAAATTGATTTCACTCGAAATAAATAACAAACAGAGAGAATAAACAATTTAAAAAACATAGCGGTAATAAACTTCCAATTAGTAAGTTCTAAATTTGTGAAATTATAATTCAGTTTTATATTTACAAAGTGCATTTTCTAAGGATTTGAAATAATAACGAAATATTAGGATAAATTTAAAAAATCTAATGTGGCCAACATAATGACCTCTCGTCACACTCTACTATTTATTTACTAATATAAGTGTGTATTACTTACTCACAAATATACCATTGTAAGGGAATTCGGGAATTTAGGCAGATTATTTTTTGTTGATGTTATGTTTATAGAAAGTAATTGTTTCCACTCGAAATAAATAACAAACCGAGAGCATCGTAGCGGTAATATGCTTCCAATAAGAAAGTTGAAAATTAGTAAAATTATAATTCAGTTCTATATTTACAAAGTGCATTTTCTAAGGACTTGAAATAATAACGAAATATTAGAATAAATTTAAAAAATTATAGTGTCATATGCTTCCATTTATTTATTTGAAATTTAGGGAAATTATTTGTTGATATTATGTTTATAGAATGAATTGATTTCACTCGAAATAAATATCAAACTGAGAGGATAAACAATTTAAAAACATAGCGGTAATAAACTTCCATTTATAAAGTTCAAAATTAGTTCTATATTTAAAAACTACATTTACTAAAGACTTGAAATAATATCGAATTTCCCGGAGAGTTGTAAAAGCGCATTTCTGGCCATCAAAACGTTTGAAAAGCGCAGTAATATAATCAGTAAATTTATGTTCAATAAGCGCAGATCTTAACGTTCAATAAGCGCATTTTTCGAAAATGAGAATTCTGACCATAACAAGTTAGTCCAGATCGTCTTCGAGTATGATGGGGTTAAGTACAGAAAAATGTTAGGCAAGAATATTTTCTAGTTTTAAATAATTTAAAATATCTTGTTAAAAATAATTTTCGAGTATGATGGGATTAAGTTCAGAAAAATGTTATGCAAGAATATTTTCTAGTTTTAAAAAATTCAAAAAATATTGTAGAAAAACTGTCGTAGAATCCCTCTAAAACCATTGTGCTTTTCAAATGTTCCCTTCTGCGCTTATATAACTTCAATTTCTGCGCTTTTCTAATGTTATTTTATGTGCTTTTCGTACGTCGATAAGCAAGAACTGATGAAGGCCAAATGCGCTTATATAACGCACCCGAATTTCCTTCATAGGTACATATACACATTTCTATATAATACCAGCCGTCGAGCCCCGAGCCGTCAACTCACTCAAGAGTACTCATGGTTGTTTGTATGGACTACTGGGAATGTTTTGTTAATAACAATTACCTACAACTTATATTTGAAACTTATTTTTTACCTAACACAATTAAGCAACTTATTATATGAAGTTGAAAATTCTACAAATTCTAATAAAATCTCGGTTTATTTGGACTTGGACAATTATAATAAAATTATGAAAATATTATTATTATTATATTTAGTTTAAGAATATTATTGAAAACTACAATGGTATACCTATATTTAGTAAATAAAAAATAATAGAGTATGGCGAGATGTTATGTATTGGCCCGATCAAATTTTTATTTTACGTTTACGTTTACCTTACCTTACCTAGTAATAATTTATTTTAAATATATTTATTTATTTTAAATATATTCCTTTTAACACTAATCAATGTATTTTTGCATTATAATGAATTGTTTATAACGTAATACGCAAAAATTTAAATAAATTGTAAAAATCATTATAAAATTATTATCACAAAAACTGTTGCTTTTATAAGACTGAATTTTATTATGTGCATTTAATATAGTCATATTTATTTCCCAAAAAATCGCGTTAAAAGTAAATGTTAAACAAAAGAGATATTAAATAAACAATCAATACCAATGCTTGAAATTCTATAAAAGCATCATATCAGCAAAGAAAGGGCTTCTAGTTCAACACATAGCAGTTTATTAAGTTTGAAAGTAAAATAAACGTTTTATTAACATTTTTTGCAAATATAAAGTCACCGGCCGCTTCTGTACCTTACCTAGTAATAAGTACCTACCATATAATTTGTTCATTTCATTGTTTAATACCAAAAGTAAGTATTTTATCTCTAAGTACTTATAATAAATTATAATTTAAATATCCCTATTATTGTTTATTTGTTTCATTACAAATAAATTTATAATATTATTTAACATTACCTATATTTATTATTAAGAAAGTTTCATCTTCCAATTTTTAGAAGTCCCTGTATACCAAGAAATCCTACAATGTAATGTATTTAACTGGAAATCACATATTTTTTTCCGCTCATGCGCACTTCATGCGAAGACAAAATCCCCACCGCCAGTATTAGTTGCTGGTTTGAATCTTAAATAAAAGGGAGCCATCTATGAACTTTTATTATGACTATTATGAGTAGACCACCGAGTCCACCTATTAGATTTTCTTTTAAATAAAAACGATTGTAGCGCTAACTATTGAGCTAGAAACACACCACACTATAGGTACTTGTCAACGTTAAAAGCCGCATTTATTTCCGAGAAACAAAGTTCGTTTCTAGCAAAAAATCCTTTCTCTCAGTGTGGCAGCCCTCGCTTCGCTCGTGTTGCCAACTCCGCACTCGTCGGAAAAAACGGCACTTTCGTCCCTAGTTGCACAATATACTAAGACGTATCTTATTATCTGCCAGTGATTATGACATCGTTATAACATTATTTAATTTTCTTTTGTTTTAAAATTAATTTTCTACCGGGTGCTTCAGATGTTCAGATCACCCGTACCCCCCGAATATCTCGCGAAAAACATAACAATTCTCAAGAAAAAATAATTTTTTCTTGAGAATTGTTGTCAATTTTCGCGAACCGAAAATTTTTTTCAGACAAAACTTCATTTTTTATATCACGGAATCCGATTCTGTAATAAAACTGGGGGTTACCATTTATGATAACGAAGCAACCCCTTCCTCCCCCAGATGGTGAGGGGGGAACTTTCATTTGGTGCCATTCGATAGAACTTTTTTTTGTTTCTCAATCCGTTTTGTTTTTCGCGAGATATTCGGGAGGAACGGGTGATCTGAAGCAGCCTATATGTTTTGATTTCCAAATCGTAGTAGGTAATATAAAAGAAAATCGTTATTTCATTAGTTGTAGCTGTAGGTAGAAGATATAGAAAAAATATCAAATAAACAGGTACCTATATAAAATGTAGGTTCATTTTTTACGTATCGTACGTCCAATTGTAACTATCGCTCTATTATACGATTTTTGCCATTTCAGTTTTTGCTAAAATCTTATCAGTTCTTCGCAAAAATATATAAACGCAGGTATACCTAATACAAAATATTAAAATTTTATGTTCAGCAGAATTTTTGATAAATAGTCAAAATAGGTTCTACGAGTACCTACTAAACGTGGTTAATGACAATAATCTCGACATCGATTTCTTTTCATGATGCCTTTGCCTATTATGTACCTATCTACCTACCTCCCTTTTAGTGGTATAAAAATGAACCTTTACAAGTTGCCAATATCTTTAATTTTCTAAATTAATAAAATACCTACATGTGAATATAAAAAATAAAAGATTTAGTATTTATTAATATTATCTTAGATGTAAAGACATATTTTTTTGCTCTTCCGGGAGTTAAATACGTCTTTAGTCTGTATTTTTAGAGACTGATGTTCTTAATTTGATTCCAGGTATTATTTTCATAATTCATATTAAATCCCTTTTTAAAGAATTGAACTATTTAATCCCATCGTCAAGTAAATACGTGCTATTTCTTACAGAGTATCTATGCAAAATATATTTTGTTTATAAAAATAAGATATGTAAACGAAAAATCTTTGTTATTGGTAATCTTATACGATTCAAATTCTGGTCATTGATTCGGCGGTGGGAGGGGTTGAACCACCTAATTCCCCACCTCATGAATAGTACGACCTTTTGACCTTTATAATATCTTCATGTGATTTCAACACACACAAAAATGAACATCTATGAACGTACCTATATTTCTTATTATTGGAAAATAAAGCTATATTCATGTTAATTTGTCTCAGATATTGTTGACAACAATGAATGAATGAGCGTATGTTTATTGTTTTGTGCGTGGCAGTCTGCCGACCTAGAATAACAGTTAGACGAACATTTAATTATTTACAATAATGTGATGTACGTTTAATATTTTTTATTTCCTATTATTTTTCTAAAAACTAGAAAATGTGAATTGGTTTGAATCTGTTTTCGTTGAGATTCAATGCGCGGTTTTAATATTGTAATAATATAATGTAAATAGATTTATTCCATCTTTGCTTAGCAAAATTTTTTTTTGGTACGCTTCTTCACTTTATTAGGGCATACACCTTTTCTTCCTATTGTAACAAATTACAAATACCCCGAATACACAATGTATAAAATCAACAACAACAATATAACTAATAAAACCAAAATAAAAACAATACAATAAAACAACGAAACAAGACAAAATTAACAAATAATAATCAAATAAGTGCAAAATATAAGAAAAACTATGATAGCGCTTTTAACGAGATTCTAACACAAATATACAATACAATGGCAGCTTGAAATTCAAAAACTTCAGCGCCAAATGTAAAAGCGACAATCGTCCATCTATGAGAGAATGCCTGAACTTTTTCTGCTCTTGAGAGCTACTCAAACTACATTTATAGTATTTTGTATTGCATTTTAATATGAAAGTATATTTCTTAATGGTCTAACTTTATAAATTCATTAAAAAATATAATCTAGTGGGCCAGTGGCGAATCTAAGGGGTGGCGGACCTGGCGGCCGCCAGGGGCCCCGAAATATTAGATTTCCTTATTACATAAAATTTAATAAAAATACATATTTTCTCTTACTTCTGAAAATAATATTTTACAATGTAGTTCTAATAATTGGTAACTTTCTTAGAGCTATCCATTCCCCGAAACATCCACCCTCGATTCTTATAACTTTGATATGCACCCCTCGCCTTTCCAATAACTCCGACTGAGCAACAATACTTATACGGAATCATTGCGCTACTGAATGCGAAGGCAATAAGTTTGTATACCTACGCTAATTCATAGATCCTTTGATTTTCTTGGTAATAATAATAATTTAGAAATGAAATAACTGCTTTCGCAGCATCTTCTACGTCAGATGGTGTATAATCTTCGGATTCACTCATTTTTAATTACAAAATCTTGCACAAAACTGACGGTTAATGTTCGCAAGTTGAAAATTCCAGTTGTTATTTATAAACAAATAAATAACAATAGCTGATTTCTTATGCAACGCTTACATTTTTCAAAGCTACAGATTTCTGTGATTATTATTTTAAATTAAATTTACTCATTATAAGGAGAAACGTAAATATTTTTTATTTATATTTTATTGTTGGAAAAAATCATGTATGAAACACGTGGTACCACACAGCGTGCTGTTCGTTTCGGCTTCGCCTCGATGAACAATCTCACGCCTAGTGATAAAAATCACTACATCCCCCAAAGAATATTGACAAAAAAATTAAAATTCACTAACAAAAGAATAGAAACGTAAAATATAAAATTATATGTTTATTATTATTAATTGTAAAAAATCTAAATTATTGATTTAATAAAATTAAATTGACTTGAATTTTTTATTTAAATGGGTATAATGTTTAACACAGGGCGAGAGAAGTGCCATTATCCGAATACAGTTTTATAACTACCCAAACGAGAGTGTAACAAATCGAGTTGTTTCTGATTCTCGAAATTCTCGAATCCTAACAATCCGATTGTTGACGTGCTGGAAATGTTTAATAAGTAAAATAATGACATGAAAACAAAATATATTTATTATTTTGAATAATAAAAATTAAAATTATAAATTTTTCAAATAATTTGACAAACAAAACGATTAACAAATTATATCTATCGTGAGGATAGACACTTACGAAGTTCTCACTCTTTCATCCTACTAACTAACTCGATCGCTCCTTGATGACTACATTCTTGATCGGTTGATGACTGACTGACTAACTACCCGTTCGATCATTGACTAACTACTCACACTTAATTTCCTAAGTATATTCTAATACTAAATGCAAGATCGCAATAATTTCGCTGAAACGTAAGGCACGTGTAACAACCGCGCGTGGCCAAAAGGTGAATAACTTAACAAAACACAACTTAGCAATAATTTCGATTACGGAAAATTACTAACAAATCTACTTTGTTACCCTTGCCTCTCCTTAAAAAAATTAAAATATATTTGAAAAATTTATTAAAGTTAATATCTTTGAAGAATAGATTTTAATTTCAGATAAATTATTACGATTCTCTTAACCTACCACAATATAATTTTACCTAACTTGAACAAAATGTCATGTCAGCAAACTATACTTACAACTACAAACAAAGAATGCTTTGGTGGCATTTTTGTAACTAACTGGCAGTTAAAATTATTTATTATTTTTAATTTAATTATGAAAAATAATTACTTCAACTCAAATTGACACTAACAAAATCTACTACTTTTTGTCCTTCGGTTTGCAAATACAAATCATCAGGACCTACATGATTCAAATTTGGAATGACAAGATCCGGTCAATTTCTACTAAGTTGATCATGAGATTGTACCTTTACAATTTCACGATCCGCGTTATCTACGGTTGGATCCTGTTTTCTAATATTTGAATTTTTCGACTACTTGGGTTGAGCATTTATAAATTTAAATCTTCAAGATCAAATTCTAATTTCATTTTTCTAACTAACTAGCTACAAATTCTAATCTAACTAACACTTAACGTAAAACCCAATATTTAAACACTACGTTGCATTTTTCACTGCACTAGCACAAACGTCATAGTTTTGGTGACACACACTTTATGTTCAAAGGGGGGAGGGGGTTCTTCACACAATTGGGGTCGTTGACTCCGAATCGCGGGCCTATGACGTACTCTACTATTCCACTGCTGGTGCAGCCCTGTCGCTGACGCTGCAAGGTTGCGTGGTGGACGTGGATGACGTCGCCGGAAGTCGAACTCGAAACTCTGCCTCTGCTGTTGATAATTCGATTGTTCTAATGTGAAGATTTGCCGCTGGAACCGCCGTTCTACTACGGGTTGACATTCTATTTGCTCTATCCCAACGCTAGCATACTGGAATTTTTCACTGTTGTGTATGCGTATGAGAGCTTTTTCTTCCTCTACTTTATGGTGATGAACCACTTCTGCTACCAAACTATCTTCCTCCTCTTCAAGTTCTTTGACATCAGCGTAACAACAAATACGCTCGATGTCCGTACACTGCCTGTGTGTCAGTAGTAACGCTTCAGAAGTGTTGACTTCTGCTACTGATAACGTAGAACTTGAAGCCGAAGTCATCGTTTGATTCATCACCTTACGTTCCTCCACATCGCTTGGACGAGGGATGTCCACTACCGTCCTTTTTTCAGCTTTCAGCAACGCCTCGATTTCTGCCGCGCTTATGGTTGCCACAGGTAACGTCTGCACTGGGACCTCGTTTTGGAGACCGGATCCGTAGCTGTGGATCCTTTCCACATTTGACGTGCTACGATCCGTCTGTCTCCCGTACAAATCAGGTAGGTCCCACAAATACTCAACCTTTGTTACCTGCGACCTACGTTGCGACTGATGCGTGCTCTTTGCTGACGGTGACTGCAACTGTACTACTGGCGTTGGCGATGTTGTCGACTGTGGAGCATCTACACGAAAACGACAAGGTGCTGCGCCGCAAGGGATACCGCTCAACGAGAATGTAGTCAGTCATCAACCGAGGCAGTCAGTCATCAACCGATAGAGTAGTCAATCATCAACCGATCGAGAATGTAGTCAACAAGGAGCGATGAAGTAAGAATGAACGAGTGAGAACTTCGTAAGTGTCTATCCTCACGATAGATATAATTTGTGAATCGTTTTGTTTGTAAATTCAATGTAATGTTTATAATTTTACTTTTTATTATTCATAATAATAAATATATTTTATTTTCATGCCATATTTTACTTATTAAACATTTCCAGCACGTCAACAATCGGATTGTTAAGATTCGAGAATTCCGAGAATCAGAAACAATCCGATTTGTTACAGTGGCGCAGTCTATAGGATTGGTTTTTTATTATTAATTGCTAGTATTCTTTTTATTTATAAAAAGATGCACTGCGCAATTAATACGCCAATAAAGAACTCTCGGCTGGTATGTTTAATAAGTAGATTTTTCGGCCTTAGAAGTAGTGTTGCGCGTATAAAATTAACAAATTATTTCTTCGTGAGGTATAGACACTTGTTCGTTAAAGTGCGTGAGTCGCGAGTGAAGTAGTGAAAGATGTATTCGTATTTTGCGGCAACAACATGGCCACCGCCACATCCACAAGTGTCGATGCACCCATCACTTGGTTGCGAATTCGACAACTCGGTCCCAGGGCCCGCGATGCTAAAGCGGTATCCCTTGGGCGCAGCACCGTGTCGTTTTCGTGTGGATGCACCACAACCGTCAACATCGCCAACATCAGTAGTGCAGTTGCAGTCACCGTCAGCAAAGAGCACGCATCAGTCGCAACGTAGGTCGCAGGTAACAAAGGTCGAGTATTCGTGGGACCTACCTGATTTGTACGGGAGACAGACGGATCGTAGCACGTTGAATGTGGAAAGGATCCACAGCTACGGATCCGGTCTCCAAAACGAGGTCCCAGTACAGACGTTACCTGTGGCAACAATAAGCGTGGCAGAAATCGAAGCGTTGCTGAAAGCTGAAAAAAGGACGGTAGTGGACATTCCTCGTCCAAGCGATGTGGAGGAACGTAAGGCGATGAACCAAACGATGACTTCGGCTTCAAGTTCAACGTTATCAGTAGCAGAAGTCAACACTTCTGAAGCGTTACTACTGACACACAGGCAGTGTACGGACATCGAGCGTATTTGTTGTTACGCTGATGTCAAAGAACTTGAAGAGGAGGAAGATAGTTTGGTAGCAGAAGTGGTTCATCACCCTAAATTAGCGGCAGAGGAAGCTCTCATACGCATACACGTCAGAGAAAAATCACAGTATGCAAGCGTTGTTGTGATAGAGCAAATTGAATGTCAACCCGTAGTAGAACGGCGGTTCCAGCGGCAAATCTTCACATTAGAACAATCGAATTATCAACAGCAGAGGCAGAGTTTGGAGTTCGACTTCCGTCGACGTCATCCACGTCCACCACGCAACCTTGCAGCGTCAGCGGCAGGGCTGCACCAGCAGTGGAACATCAGAGTACGTCACAGTCCCGCGATTCGGAGTCAACGACCCCAATTGTGTGAAGAGCCCCCACCCCCCTTTGAACATAAAGTGTGTGTCCCCAAAAATATGACGTTCGTGCTAGTGCAGTGAAAATGCAACGGATTGTTTAGATATTGGGTTTTACGTTAAGTGTTAGATTAGAATTTGTAGCTTAGTTCGCGTTTAGTTAGAAAAAGGAAATTAGAATTTGATCTTGAAGATTTAAATTTATAAATGCTTAACCCAAGTAGTCGAAACATTCAAATATTAGAAAACAGGATCAAACCGTAGATAACGCGGATCGTGAAATTGTAAAGGTACAATCTCATGATCAACTTAGTAGAAATTGACCGGATCCTGTCATTCTAAATTTGAATCATGTAGGTCCTATGATGGTTTGTAATTGCAAACCGATGGACAGAAGTAGTAGATTTTGTTAGTGTCAATTGAATTTATTTTTATTTTTTCTGATGATTTGTCTTTGCAAGCCGAAGAAATTAGATCAGTAAATTTTTATTGATATAACAAAAAGTAGATAGGGTAGCATTTTGAGTTTGAAGTAATTCTTTTTCATAATTAAATTTAAAATAATAAATATATTTAACTGCCAGTTAGTTACAAAAATGCCACCAAAGCATTCTTTGTTTGTAGTTGTAAGTCTAGTTTGCTGACATGACATTTTGTTCATGTTAGGTAACATTATATTGTGGTAGGTTAAGAGAATCGTAATAATTTATCTGAAATTAAAATCTATTCTTCAAAGATATTAACTTTAATAAATTTTTCAAATATATTTTAATTTTTTTTAAGGAGAGGCAAGTGTAACAAAGTAGATTTGTTAGTAATTTTCCGTAATCGAAATTATTGCTAAGTTGTGTTTTGTTAAGTTATTCACCTTTTGGCCACGCGCGGTTGTTACACGTGCCTTACGTTTCAGCGAAATTATTGCGATCTTGCATTTAGTATTAGAATATACTTAGTAAATTAGGTAGTGAGTAGTTAGTCAGTCACCAACCGATCGAGTAGAGAGTCAGTTAGTCAATGAGCGAACGGGTAGAGAATTAGTCAATCATTAACCGATCAAGAATGTAGTCATCAAGGAGCGATCGAGTTAGTTAGTAGAATGAACGAGTGAGAACTTCGTAAGTGTCTATCCTCACGATAGATATAATTTGTTAATCGTTTTATATGTCAAATTATTTGTAATATTTATAATTTTACTTTTTATTATTCATAATAATAAATATATTTTGTTTTCATGTCATATTTTACTTATTAAACATTTCCAGCACGTCAACAATCGGATTGTTAAGATACGACAATTTCGAGAATCAGAAACAACCCGATTTGTTACAAGAGTAAAACATAATTTTTCATAACCGAAAGTTCAAATTTAAGATAAGTACCAATAATTTTACTTTGAATGGGCTGAAAAAAATTTTGTACATGAAATAGGAAAAAAATATGAAACTTCACATCCCTTAAAAAGTCTAACTTTTAATTATAAGGCATTTGACATTGAATGAAAAAAAATGCCTGCGGCGCATTTCCCCCCCCCCCCTATTCATTAATAATATTTCTTCAAGTTAGATCCCCACCACTAAAACAAAAATCTGGATCCGCGCCTGGTTGAGGGCCCCGTTTTATATACCGCCAGGGGCCCCAGTCAGCCTTAATCCGCCTCTGCTAGTGGCTCCATACGTTTATATAGTGATAAGTTCGATAATTTAATACTTTTCACAAATATTTAATGTTGATTTAGTGCTATTTATTATGAAAATATATCGACCCACACTACATATCATTTTTGTTAAATCATATATCTAATGATTATTTTTCTCAGTATTGCCATTAATGAATGCGGTACAAATTAAAATAATTTCTGTTAGCAGGCAACCATTCGTACTCATAACCCAGTCTTAATATTATGATACAACATAAAAATAATTAATAAAAATTATGTATCATGATAAAGTTTACACTCAAAGTATAGAGATCATAGACGATTCAGCTCATTTATGATGATTTAATTTTATGTTACGACATAAATTAAATTAATTACTTCCTTGTACGGAGTAAAAGAAAGTATTGTAATCGCGAAAAATTTCGGTTCTCAGATTTTTACGGAAATATCCGTTTTGACCTTTTCTGAATCCATTATGACTAGTTTCGTCGTGACGTCTGTACGTACGGACGGACGGACGTACGTACGTATAACTCAAATACGGTTACACGTAGAAAGTTGAAATTTTGTATTTAGGACTGTTATAGCATCTAGTTGTGCACCTCCTATTTTTGGTTTCAATCTACAAACCGGAAGTAGTACTTTTTTCAAATATTTTGATAAATATTTAATTTAAGACAAATTTTTTTATTTTAAATGAAAGATTATGTGATTATTACCTACAATCGGTATTTTATAAATATTTTTGTATCTGGTATCATTTAAGAATAATTAAAGTATATATTTATAATTTAGTATTTCGGAAAATTTAAATGATTATGACATGACAGTGACAATAGTAAAATATGCTTTATATCTTCTTCTGGAGTTTAAATAAAATGACAAATGACTAAAATATATTTGTGAGTATAATAGCAGTAGTAGTAGTACTTATATAATAATATATTTGTATAATATTATATTATTATTATATTTCTACATTTTAGTTATTAAGAAATGTATGAACAGTTTAATAGGCGTACAAGGAAGTCATGTGGTGTCCACGTCAGATTTTTTTTATTATGTCATGACATAATTTTATTTCAATTTTCATGAGAAACATTTACAATACTCCCTATTTTTTTGTAACAAATAAAAATTGTACTGTGCTAAAACATGTAAATCATACGTTAGTTTTATTTTCTCCAAATCTTATTCTGTCAGTATAAATAGTACCATTTTATTCTTATGTAGCACTTTATTTTATAATGTTATTTTAACTTAGGTATAGTTAAAAATTTACGGAATTAAAATTATGTACATAATGGAATTTCAATATATATATATATATATATATATATATATATATATATATATATATATATTTTAATTATGAACATACTAAAACTAGAATTATTAAAAATACGTTAGTCGATAATTTGAAATCGTCAAATAAATGTACATTAAAATATTATAGTGAATATGAATTTTATAAACAACTAGCGGACCCGGCGCGCGTTGCTACGCCTCCAACTCGAATTTAAAGGAATCTCGTTATAAGAATACTAAGTTATTACCATACCATACATGGTGACAATTCTAACTACGGCCATGATACCATACCAAATTTGAACCCAATCGGTTACCGCCATTTTGTTTAAAGATGGCGCACTAATATTTTAGTATGCTCAATTCATGTCATAAGTTAGATCATAAGTTATAACCATTACAAATTTGAACCCAATCGGTGCAGTACCATACCAAATTTGAACCCAATCGGTTACCGCCATTTTGTTTAAAGATGGCGGACTGATATTTTAGTATACTCATGTCATAAGTTAGAACATAAGTTATAACCATTACAAATTTGAACCCAATCGGTGTAGTACCATACCAAATTTGAACCCAATCGGTTACCGCCATTTTATTTAAAGATGGCGGACTGATATTGTAGTATGCTCATGTCATAAGTTAGAACATAAGTTATAACCATTACAAATTTGAACCCATTCGGTGCAGTACATTTTGAGTTTGTACCAAACCTGACGTTTTACATATGTATCTATTTACATCACGTAATAAAAACATTATTATTATTATTATTATTATTATAGTCACCATTTTGTTTCAAGATGGCGGACTGACATTTTTGTCCGCTTATGTTATAAGTTAGATCTTAAGCTATTACCATACCAAATTTGAACTGAATCGGTGTAGTAAACTCTCAATTAAATTGTTATAAACAACAATGCAATTTGATATCGTTATAAACATCAAATAAATAAATAAATTATTTCAAAACCATATTTGTTCGATGATATATTTGGCCCTGGATCTGCAATGGTAATAAGTAGATGTAATGTAGGTAATTTTATAGCGAAGTATTTGTACCGCCATTGGGCTGGCAAAATACATTAGCAGCACTGCCATTCAATTTCTGAAATTTCTGTAGACGCATCCACTTCTGGTTGTTTTTTGCAATGCAGAGCTACCAACGTACTTTACACCATGTAAATTGAAAGCTGTCAACGTATTTTGCACACATGGTGGTAAAAAATTATTGTTTCCATTATACTTACCTTACCTTATAAAATTATCTCGAATGACTTCCTGCGCCAAATGACGTCATTTGAAAGCAATTATTGTATTGCTGGATATGAGTCAAAAAATGTATAGAATCTGATCCATTTCCGGAAACCAATGAATGTAGTGGCTCTGGTGGCGTACCAATGGCGTAAATTTGACTTGGCCACTGGCGCAACACAATCCAGGTACTTCCTTTTTAAACTTTAATGCCTTGCAATGTGGACACAACGTTCATTAGGCCAATAGCAACGATTTGCTGTGAACTGTAATCGATTACCACGTTATAATTGAATGCAGCTCGATGCGGATTAAACTCAACATTTCGACGTTGTTGATATTGATTCCGCTCAACTTCATTTCGCGCTTCGCGTTGCTCGTCAGTTTGACTTGTTCGTATATATATATATATATATATATATATATATATATATATATATATATATATATATATATATATATATATATATATATATATATATATATATATATATATATATATCTTTGACTTGCAGCATTGCGAGTTCTGCGACCTAAGTTGATAGGTACGTCTAATTGGTGGCATTTTGAAGAACCAAAAGTCAATTCATACTAACAACCCACAACTGTCTGTTTCAAAACACCTAAACCAACTGAATTCGAAATTCCTATTCAACAATTAATACATAGCGATTTAATTAAATGTCTGGTTATCTAATCTGTTTGTTATTTTGTTCAATTAAATGATAAATTTTGAATTTTTCGATTTTTCCGCTTTTCTTTTGGGTTTTCTCAAATTTTTTTCTTTTTAAAACCACCCCTGTATTAGAGCGAACAAAACAAATAAGAAATATTCAAATCGGTCAACTCGTTCTTAAGTTATGGCGTTACCAGAAAAACAGACATTCATTTTTATATATACAGATAATAATTTTACGAATTAAACTTTTATACAGACCATTAAAATGCGATATATTAAAATTATTAATAGATATCATTATAATACATCAAATTATTTTATGTAACAACATAATTTTAATGCTTTGTAGTTTTATCTGTATATATAAAAATGAATGTCTGTTTTTCTGGTAACGCCATAACTTGAGAACGACGTGACCGATTTGAATATTTCTTTTTTTGTTTTGTTCACTCTAATACAGGGCTGGTTTAAAAAAGATTATTTTTGTACTCATCACCTAGGAAGTGACATATGAAACACGCAATTGACAATCGGAAATGTCAATTTCCCAGTGCAGTCAATCAGGAAAAATGCCAATAACACTGGCCTTTCTAGACATTTCAGAGTAAAATCATCTTAAAAATAATAAAATTTAGTTTATAAAGTGTTACTTCCGGGAATTATAATTAATGAAGACCACCGAAAACCGCCAATATTTAAAATAAAACTTGTGTGCAGCGCGCCATCTGTCGGTAGTAGTGAGTACAAAAAGCATCGTAACCTCAAATTTAACGTTCAGACTACAACTACAACTTGAATGTATTTGATTATAGTTTTATTCGTTACAAAAAACATTGTACAAACCTCTTGCGGGAAGACACCATCCCAGCATTCGCGTAAATGAAACCCTCGCTCCGCTCGTGTTTCAAAAAATCCGCTCATCTGGGATCCAAATCTTCCCGCATTTGGTTCGTAAATAACTATTTACACACTTCATTTCTGGACAATAAGAATGCATAATTTTTTCGAAGAGGGCAGTTTTTCAGCGATAAAATTTGATAAAACCACAGTAGGGTAACCATGGTTACATTTTATTTATTAAATGTTTTTAATGTTGCAAACGTCAAAAATAATAGATATTTATGTAACAAGTGCATAATCTAGAACTTTATTGAAGAGCCGTTGTTTATGGCAGAGTGAGCGCAGCGAACGAGGCTAATAAATAAGGCGAGTGTATACAGTCCGATTATGTACGAGTTACATACAATATTTTATGTACGACTTTATTATAATCAATTTTTATATTGCCTAGAATGATATTTGTATTTGACATAATCGCGTTGACAAAAAAATTTGATATTATTAGTGCATTTTTTCTATTGTTATGGTTACAAAGTTGTTTATTGATTATTTGTTTGAGAAAAATATTGAAGCTCACAAACTGACATTTATTAAAAACATTCTTATTTTTGATCTAGAAATGAAAGAAATTATTGAAATTGCATTAAAACCAAAAGAAACACTTCTCCTGATTATGTCAAATATAGGAAAATACCGAAAATACAATATTGTAAGTACTTCAATATTGATCTCCCGTCGTATAAGATATCCAGATGGGCCAAGTATTTGATGTGGTGTGCTACAATATTAATATAAACGAAGGAATAGATAACCAAATTTCCTAGTTTTATCCCTAAACTATTAAATAAGGTTTGTACTTAGTTATTTTATTTTACATGAATGTTATTAATATTATTTATATTATTTTGTAGCTTGTAGGTAATTTAATGTCAGTTTGTCAGAAGCCTGTAAAATATATTCGTTATAGTGATTTATAAAATTTTCATTTAATTGAATTCTTGTTCATAAATAAAAAAATATTTATTAATTTTCATTGTTTTACTTTATCATTATGCACTAGTGCATAAACTGGTAGTTTATGCACGCTAAACAACTTCATAAACAATTGATTATAATGAAGTCGTACATAAAATAATATACAGAGAAGATATTCATTAAAAATGAGATTTGGAGATATTTCTATTGAAGAAATTAATATCAATATTAATAAAAGTATTCCGGAGAATACTAAGAGAACAAGAATGTCCATTTGGAATCAATTTAATTATAATTATCTTTCGTGAAATAATCAATAGTAATATATCAAGGGATCATTATTTTGCTGGTCCGGGAATTCATATTTAACAGTACGAGTGAGACGTTTGAAGACGAGGCGACGAAGGAGCCGAGTCTTGAAACTCGAAACGAGTATTGTTAAAAGAATTCACGGACGAATGTCGTTATGTATTTTATTTCATCCTGTGTCAAATTCCGTTTTAAAGAAACAGTAATATTAATTTCAAAATAATTTACCTAATGCTCCAAATCTAGTAACATTTTCGAAACATAATTAACAACTGCAATTTGGCGATTGTTTAATTGTTATTGCGTTGATTAATTTCTATACCAACACTTTACCGGACAAAGGCCGTTATTTGCGTTTTCCCGGACTCAAACTGTTGACATAAAGTATTTGAATTTGACACAGGATGAAATAAAATTTATTTCAAAAGATTGTTGCTTGGTAGTAACATTTCGAGACAAATGACATGATCAAAATCCCGAGCTGAAGGCGAGGGATTTTATCATTCATTTTGTCGAGGAATGTTACCTATAAGCAACAATCTTAAGAAATAATTTTTCCTGCAAAATAATGAGACCCGAGATATATTTTGTTAGACTATTTCCCAAATAAACAGACATAAAATATGAACTAATATATTTACGTTGGACTGTCCTAATATGTTTATTATTAAATGTTTTCTAATGCCGGAGTAAGCAAAATTTGACACTGCTGCAGACCAATTAGAATAATAAATTATTCGTGGTTTTTCGTGTTTTTAAATAAAGACTAATTTTTTATGCCGAAACGGTTGTTTATTTTGACATTTAATTTTTTTACTAACCTTTGAGTGTCAAAATTTTAAATTTTAGTTTCTTTCGTTTCACAAGTTCATTAATAATTGGTTCCAAACTAAGGTTTTTGACGTAACTGTATTTTTTGGCGTTATATTTGATATATTTTTATTTCATCGTAAGAAGGTTCATTTGACACTTTTAATTTCAATTAATAACAATACAAAATCAATAAAATTGTCATACATGGCCATGTAATGGGTAAATTGTCACTTGAACAATCCCTAGGGAATTTTTTCAATTTTTGCCGATATATTTTGTACGTCATTGGTAAGAATTCAAAAAATTGAAGCAAATGATTGGTTTAATTAATATGTGGGAAATAGTCAAGCAAATATAGTTCGAGTCAAATTTAATTGGTAAAATTTACTCATAAATTCCTGCGTAAAAACGACAACTCGGGAACGTCTTCAACACTGGAATATTATAAACTAGAAAATTCAAGAAGAGAATATTCTTGACAGGAATAATAAAAATCTGACGTGGCCGTTACAATACCTCTCGCCTTGACATTGAAGTATTATTATTTAACCTCGTATTTAACCATATATTAAGCTTTAATTTAAATAAAATACAACAACACCGTATTTGATATAATAATATAAAATAATCATACATTATATTATTTCTGTTTATCTGTCACATTGACAATTTTATTTTTGTTTTAAATTTTATTTCCATTTCGGGATTCACAAATCGTGGTAGGTAAAATTATATATTTAAAAAAATTATATTTCTTTATTGGCCAAAGATATAGAAACAAGTGAGATAAAATATTGTACAATGTAATTTCTTCTTTCATGTGTGGTATGTCAAATTGTAACAATCGCATTATTTTATACAATTTTTGCAAAAAATGTTATAGTGCTACAAAAAAAGTACCATTTCCGGTTGGTGGATTCTACCAAAATCTTTTCAGCTCTTCATTAACATATATAAATGTATAATGCAAAATATTAGAATTTTATGTTCAGTAGAATTTGAGATAATGAACCGGGACGAAAGGCTATAGTAGGCGTACATACAGACTTTCACACAAACACACACACACACACACACACACACACACACACACACACACACACACAAACACACACACACACACACATACACACACACACACACACACACACACACACACACACACACACACACACACACACACACACACACACACACACACACACACACACGTGCTAATTGACAAAAATCTCGACATCGAATTTTTTCACGATCCCTATACCTCTCTAGGCGAGAGGTAAAAATCACGAAATCCCAAGCTAAGAAAAATTCATTCACAAAAAAAACATTAATTCACAACTGAAATGATCGATGGTGACGCTGCGAGCGTTATCAATATGGCAGACCTATGAAGGCAGGTTGGGTACGGTACAACGGTAGTAATTACGATCTGTCAATAATTTTGTGAAAATGACGCTGCGTATCGTACAAATATTTGTCTTCCTGGATGCCACACATCATTCTCGAAATATTATTGGGCTAAAGTGTAGAATAGGTGTTTAAAAGGAATTTCGTTTTTTTTTGTGTCAATCGGTTCATTCCTATTCTCTGTCCTAGAATAAAGCAAAATTTTGCCGCGGTCAAAGGTCAAAATTATCTCTTTTTTTTCAAAAATTCATTTCTCAAATACATATTCCCAGATTTGGCTTGAATTTGGGGAAATTTTTAGGATGGGATTATGAGATTTAAAAAAGTTATAAGACTTTGAATTTTCATAG
This sequence comes from Agonum fuliginosum, assembly GCA_947534325.1. Lineage (NCBI taxonomy): Eukaryota > Metazoa > Arthropoda > Insecta > Coleoptera > Carabidae > Agonum > Agonum fuliginosum. Next base: position 20,368,427 of record OX384029.1, on the reverse strand, counting down.
GTACTCGACGTGATCCAACACATCTATGTGTTATAAACGATCTGTACAAAATCAACACCTATCAAATAAACTTGTTTAGTGTCGAAAAGTAGATATATTGTACAAATTACAAGGCGCCACACTCAATTCTAGCGTTTTTGTCTAATTTAGAAGATATTATGTAACCATCAAATACTTAAAATTATGAATTATTGCTGAATTTTTGTTGGATCCCATCGAGTACCTGAAAATAATGAAAATTCAAAGTCTTATAACTTTTTTAAATCTCAAAATCCCATCCTAAAAATTTCCCCAAATTCAAGCCAAATCTGGGAATATGTATTTGAGAAATGAATTTTTGAAAAAAAAGAGATCATTTTGACCTTTGACCTCATATTTCGCTGTTATTACTCGACAATACGTTTTTAGCGTGCAATTTATAAAGATTAAGATCTATTCTATCGAAAAAAAATCAAAATCAGCATTAATCGGAGCATTTGTATCAGTTTTTCGCAATTTTCTTTGCAAGCGCTCTGTAGAGTGTACCAAGAACTGTTAAATGTCAATATGTTAAATATCAACCGAAAATTACTACATATGGACAAGTAAAGTTATTTCTCCTTGGTTTTAGATGAAAATGAATAAGTATACGAGATTTCGAACGAATCGAGAGGGGTCGCCAAAATCGAAGCGTCCCGTGCGGTATATTTCCACTCTGTATAATTGCTATGTCCACTCTGTATAATTCCGTTCTGTATAATAAATCCCCCACCACTTTGTCCACTCTGTATAATATCTGCCAATGGTCCGTAGTGTATAATTCCACTCTGTATAATTCCGTTCTGTATAATAAATCCCCCACCACTTTGTCCACTCTGTATAATATCTGCCAATGGTCCGTAGTGTATAATCCCACACTGTATAATTCCGTTCTGTATAATAAATCCCCCACCACTTTGTCCACTCTGTATAATATCTGCGTGTGCCTTGGTCTATTTACCGCCAGAATATTTTTCAAAATTAGTACGGTGTAGAGGCGCTGCTTTACAATGGACCAAATATAATAATGTATGTATTAATCACCAATTATTATTGATCAGTAAATATAGAATAAATGAAATAAATGTGAGATTTAGGGGGTGAGTATATAACACTCGAAAGTACTGACGTTGCCTTGTATTTTTATTGCTTTGTACATGCGCGGTATTGTATGAACACTGTAAAGTATTTGCGGCGTTTTTTTTTTTACACCTCCTTGTGCAAACACCGGAATGTATTTTTCTCGATATTATTTATGACAGTGACAGTACAGTTGACATCTTTTGCGGGTAAACTTTACTTTGCGGCCAAACCTGAAGCTGGCTGCGAAAAAATCGTATTCTGGCTAATATATAAACTATCGATGATATAAACTAATCTATGCTAAAAAAACCCTACTTGAGTCCAAGAGAACTCGTTTTTTAAACGCAAAGTTCAGCTGACAGCTTGCAGCCAACTTCAGGTTTGACTCTTCAAGCCATGTTTCCGTTAATCCCACAAAATCAAATCCCCGTATGTAATTCCAAAACTCATTGTCTTTAGTTTTTATTCCTTTAACATTCCAGAAACTTTACTTAATTCCCTTTCCTTTCGCGCTATTTAGTTTTTTGGCTTAAGTTTTTTGCTTATTTCATCCCATACCCACATCTCGTTATTGATTTTTAGTTTGTTGTAGTATTTTTTAATCGTATTTCCCTTTTCTTCTTCTTCTTTCGCCCTATTTCGTATTTGTTTTTGTACTTCTCTTTCTTTGTATGTTAAAAACCTGTCTATATATATTTCTTGTCCTTTGAGCTTATGCTTTGATGCGAAATTTTTTTCTTTATCATTTTCGTTGTCTATTTTAATTACTATTTTCTTGACCGGTGTTGAAAATTTTAGCTGGTATGCTTCTGCAACCTTGATCTTTATTTGAAGTTTGTCTTCCATGAACTTTGGAATTTCCTCTTTTATGTCCTGTGTAGTTTCCAGGCCTGATATTATGAATCTGTTCTTGTTTGCTTCTTTGTTTCTTTTTTCTTCCATATTTTCAGTTCTTTGGAATCTGGCTTCTATCTCTTGTTTATCTTTGTCCCATATTTCGGTTTTTGTTTTCACTTTTTTTATTTTTTTATTCATGGTCTCCAGTTTATTTTCGAGACCTTTTCCAAGCTCTTCCATTTCTCTTTTTAGTTCCTCATTTCCTTGCTTTAATTCTTTTCTCGCCTCTGCCGCTTCCTTTTTGATTCCTTTCATTTCTCCCATTATGTCTTCGAAATTTTGACTGAGTTGTGTAATCGCTATTTGTATTCCCTTCAATATTTCTGTCATTTTGGTTTCGTAATCCATAGTGCTCTCAATTGTTTCAATGTTCTCATTCCCTCTCTGTGCCACTATTTTCTTCGTAGGCGATCTCTCTATCCTTGCACTTCTTTTAAATATCCTTTTTTCCTCTTCTTCCTGTGTTTCGCGTTTTCTAATCAAGCTGTTGCTTCTTTTGTCGCTCATCGAGTTTTTATTTTCGTCCTTGGTTTCCTGTCTTTTTGGTTCTGGTCTCTGGTAAAAGTTCTTGTATTCACTCCTAGCTGGCGCTGTTCGCTTTGGTTTGAGTTTAGGATGGAAGTTCTCGATTTCGCCACTAGGTCTCACTACTGCCCGGTTTGGATCTCCACTGGGTGTTCTTTTCCTTCTCTCTAGATGTCGCTACTGCGTTTGTCTGTCAGCTACTGCTTCTAATCTGTCTACCCTAATTGTTCAGCTTCTTCTACCGTGCACTGTGTGGCTCTAGTTGTCTGGTTTTGATGACAGTCTCTTATTACTTGTTAATTAGGGAACTAGATCACTATAGCAATATTTTTCATCTAAAGGAGGTGGATTCCTTTGCTGCCTCACTTCACCCCACCTTCTCCTGTCTCTTTTATTCGGCCGTCGTTCTTCCTCGGTTGCTCAGTTTGGCATCAGGAAAAATACCCAGAAAATTTTCTTTTCTTGGGTTAAAAATGCTTCTTTTTATATATCTGGTTGTGTGTTTGTCTGTTTTCTACAATTATTTATCCAGGAAAACCTCGTTTTTCTCTTCCTCTTTATTCGCACGTGCTTTCACTATTATATCTGTCTATATATCATACATGAATTAGTAAATTAGTATAAAGAACTCATTTTATAAGACTTTTTTCGCACTTGTCCTTTAGTAAACTCGCCCGAGGGCTTGTTTTACTAAATTTGAATACGTGCGAAAAAATTATGTCTTATAAAACTTGTTCTTTAATATACTATTATTGTTAGCATAAAATAACAAAACCAAATAAAATTTTTTGTTTCTTTATTTCGATATTATTGGTATTGTCATAGTTAATAAATAAAACAAATAATAACATTATTTTAAATCATAAATAATTTCAGTCGTAGATAAAATTACGAACGTAAAGTGTATTTGTTTCATTTGCACTATAGGGTAGTTTACCATTTTAAAAAAAAGTTTTTTATTGATACCATGTTATTTGAAAGCGATTGAGAGTACCTCTAGAGATGGGCATTTTGGAAAAATTTAATATCCGATCCGATCCGACTCTATTTATTATCCGATCCGATCCGAGATCAATCCGATCCGATCCGATCCGTAATCCGATCCGAGAATCCAATCCGATATCCGATTTAATCCGAAGATCCGATTCTACATCCGATCCGATCCGAAAATCTTATCCGACATTCGATCCGATCCGAAATCCGATCCTATCTGACATCCGATCCGATATCCGATCCAATATCTGAATATAGAAATATACCATTATGTTTTTTATTGATATGGGACAATATGCAATTGTTTAAATATATAATAGTTAAATTTCAACAAATTGTAAGTATTAAATGATAAATACGAAAACATAAAAATATCATCTGTTAAGCTTAGTTTGTATAAATAAATAAAATACTATGAATACCTACTTACTGGTTGTCTCTATAATATGTAATTGACAAATTATCATTGTTTAATAAACAAATTGTTACATCACACATGCTTTTTTTCTAGTTTTGTCAGTTTTGTATTATAGAAAGAAAAAATTAAGTTCGCGAAATAGAAATTAATTCAAATAAAGATTAAATAAAAATACCTAATTATTAATAATTTACATAACTTCGTTCCCGCGATTAATTTATCTCGCGATGAATTTTCTACGCGATTAACTTTCCCGCGATTAATTTACCTCGCGAAGAATTTTCCTCGCGATGAATTTTCTCGCGATGAACTTTCACGAGATTAATTTACCTCGCGATGAATGTTCCCTGCGATTAATTTTATCGCGATGAATTTCTGCGATGAAATGCCCGGGTATCACCTACTATTCCCTAGACGTTCACACTACTACAACCAAGGTATAGTTTAGTATTTAGTGCAATTTAAATGTTAAATTCTTTATCAAGCATCTTCATCGCGCTATATGCATGCATTGCACATCTGCGTCAACGGTCTTCTTCCTGGTTGTCGGTGCGTGAAGCAGTCATGTTCCAGTCAAACGCCCGTGCGCCGCGTTCTCGACGAAACTGGCAGAGTGGGGCGCACGCACACAGCTGAGGTAAAAAGAACACGTCGGTGTAGGTATAACTCCGGTCAACAACTATCTCTTTTCGCTTGGTTCATGTTTTGTTTGGTGAGCAGTGAGCAACAAGTCAGAGCTTAGTTTTTGGTTTACTGTGTTGTTGCAAGGTGCGTACAACTGTCAATTGCATGGTGTTGCGATAGTGGAATTTTGGATTATTCAAACGGGCGCTGTAAGAATAAAATTGTAAGTCTGATTTCCATAGTATTTAGATTATATTGTTTTAAATTATACTTTTTGTTTTTGTTTTGACGTTATTAAAGATTTTAAAGACTGAGAAAGACACAATATAGGTAATTTTTTATAACTACAATATTTAATAGCATAACTAATATAAATTCATAACTAAATATCTGTTTATTATCTATATATTAACAAGTTTAGTTTTATTTATTTGGTTAATAATAACTTTATCGACGAGATATCTCAAAATACTGGAAAATAAAAATAAAATAAAAGGTAACCAAATAGAAACAAGTTTTATTTTAAAATATTGTATAGGTATTGACATAATTTTGATCATATAATTCTTAGTGATGACATAGATGTGACCTGCAAAATAAATGTTATTTACTAGTTCTAATTTAGATCATCTGCACGTAGGTTGTAATTATTAAAATTAATTCCATTTCCATTTGTTCAGCAATTCTAATTCCTACTGTTTTTGTTGATATCACGTTGAAATTTGTACTGATCTAGTCACGTGTATAATATGCCTAGCCCATATATTTCAATGACAATTTACTGTAACATCAACCTATACAACAATACCAATCAACCGTTACTTACAGTCTAGGACAGCACATCTACTGACCTATACTGATGAATTACAGGCCTGTACGCACTGTATTTACTCAGAGAAGCATTTATAGATTATAAATAACTAAATATCTATCACTAAACATAAGTAGATTATTTTCCTTTGAACTCGTCGTGGCATACTTTCTTAAGCTAAAACCGTTACCGTCACCTAATTTTACATCCGTTTAAATGTAATGTTTTGTGAACATGTTTTTGTGAATTTATTATGTTTTAAAAAGTACGTATTTACTGAAGTTGTTTATAATGAACTTTGTTCAAATTTATATATATATATATATTTATACTATTTTTTGGTAATTGACGAAATATTATATCTTAAAGATTCAATATAATCTTGTTGTAAATAGACCTTTTTCACTCCTGTCAGAGAGTGAGAGGTCCGATTTTACCTATGAAGGTATGAAGTTATTATTTTTGCAAGTAGTGAATCATGTCATATGTCGGAGAGTTGTAAAAGGGCATTTTTAGTCATTAAGACGTTGGAAAAGCGCAGAAATATAATCAGTAAATTTATATTGAATAAGCGCCGATCAAAACATTGAATAAGCGCATTTTCCGAAAATGAGATTTCTGACCATATCAAGTTAGTCCAGATCGTCTTCGAGTATGATGGGGTTAAGTTCAGAAAAATGTTAGGCAAGAATATTTTCTAGTTTTAAAAAATTCAAAAAATCTTGTTAAAAATACTCTTCGAGTATGATGGCGTTAAGTTCAGAAAAATGTTAGGCAAGAATATTTTCTAGTTCTAATTCAAAAAATATTGTAGAAAAACTGTCGTACAATCCCTAAAACCATTGTGCTTTTCAAATGTGCACTTCTGCGCTTATGCAACTACAATTTATGCGCTTTTCCAATTTGATAAGCGAAAACTGATAAAGGCCAAATGCGCTTATTTAACTCACCCTATCGTCTTATCTATTCACTCGACTTACTTCTTAGTAGTTTATGATATCTGCCAAAATTAATACTGATATGTTTTATTTTTATTAACCGTGGTTTTATTTCTTGAAAATTTAGTTTAAGGCCGGAATGTAGCTGTCCACGATTTCGTCGAGAAAAAGGAGAGATATATACAGATTTAGTGTGTCGAACAAAGGCAGCAATTGCGAACGCGCTCTAAGTGGCATCGTTTTTGTATGATATTGTATTTATAAGACAAAAAAATAATCAAACGCGTTATTTATATACTGTATAACATGTTACCTACAGTGCGACGCATGAATTTTAATAGATTTTGTATTTAAAATGCCCTAAATTAAACATGTAAAAGTAGTATTTTTCTCTTGATTCGGCATTTTTTAAAAACAATACTATGAAAAAATTTGGAAAAATCGATGCGTCGCACTGTAAAATGAATATTAAATATTGTCGTAAAAAATTTTCAATGATCTTACGTTAGTATTAGATTCAATATTATACAAACCGTAGAGCACTGTTTTACCTCTTTCCCATACAGCTACATTCCCGCCTTAAACAAAATTGTATCGTGCAATTTGTTACAGCTTATACAGTTACTGCTAGAAATAAGCTATGATTTAAATAAATAAATTAAATGGTAAATATTTAGGGTTGCAAACTCTGAATTTTCCCAAGAGGGTGTAAGGAAGCTTTTATGGCGTGAGACGTGATTTTGAGCCCGAGCGTTAGCCGAGGGCTAAAAACACGTCAAGAGCCATAAAAGCAAGTTACGCCCGTGGTACATTACCCAACTTTATGCACGATTGAATATTTTCTAATTAATTAATTAATTTAATTTACTTGCTCAAATTACCAAAAATGACTCGGACTGTTGCTAAGATACCAAAAAAATTCCGATAATAAACAAAAATCTAAATGTCAAAGTTGTCATTATTGAATTGAATATTTACAAGATCATTTAATATGTTAAATGTAAGTAAAAATAATGTTATTTAAATAAAAAATTGTACAATTAATTACAGAAAATGGTTATTTATACAATTATTAGTAGTTTATAACAAAAGTTAAACTTTTTGCATTAATTTGACTTTTTTATGGCGCACTGCGCTATAATGTGATCCGTGGGCTATAAAGTGACGTTTATGTCAAAGAAATTCGTGTATAACTGTCAAATTATGATATGACCGTGCATAAAGTATATAATAATAGTTATAATTTAGTATTTCGCGAGGTATTTCGGTATCTTGTAGTCCATGCTCGTTTAATATTTGTTACTAATACGTAAAATTTAAATGATTATGATTATGACTTGACAGTGAGCAATGACAGTGACAATTATTAAATATCATTTTTCTACGAAAGTGCGAATTCACATGTTTACAGATATTAAAATTGATGGTGAAAGTAGGACTTTTGAAATATTGAGTGTTGAAAATAATTTCCACACAATTTGTGCACTGCATGAGTGCGAATTTTTCAAAAAGTACATTTTTCATACCTAAAACACTATATTTGTTGTAATCTCTGTAATAATTATTCAAATAGACATGGACGATTTTCACTGAATTTGAGACATAAATAATTATTCTGAACTAGAAATTATGCAGTTACTGGAAGGTCACAGCTGTCAGAATATTTTTGACTTAGAGACAATAGTTAGATTCACAATTGCCGTAAAATGTCCGTTGGGTTACAAATAAACTCACTTTCACTTCCATTACTAATTTCTGTATGAAATTTCATTATTTTTATCTTTTATCATAAATCACACCATTAAATGCAAAATTAAAAACATTAACGCAACGGTCAGATTTTCGATATTGCTATTGTTTTCAGCTATGACAGCAGGCCTACCTTTTTTGTTTTTGTTATTTGTAAATATTATATTTCCCAATTTTTATTAATTTTAAATATTTCCCATTTTTGTAGAAAAAATTGTATATAACACATTTGCAGAAAGGGTAATTGAAAAACTCGTATATGATAGGAGAACTAGCTAAAGCTCGTGCTCCAAACTGTCATGTACTAGTTTAGGGAGGTATATTAAAATGATGATGAGAGTCTTAAATTTATTCAGTGCCTTTATTATACTATTGAGATTCTAAATATAATAGTATATCTACAACCTGCAGGTAACGTTATTTGAACGTAAGAGTATTATGTACTTAGATTTTGATTAGAAAATTACGTTTTTATAACGTTAAGATTAAACGGTGTTACGTAACTCCAAAAATAAGTATACTGTTGATTTTCTAACGTAACACGGTTTATCATCGAATGACACGTTTATAATTCGTTTAAAAAACGTAAGTCGTAAATGTGTTTACTGGGATTGGGATCTCGAGAACCGTAAAAGATACCAGGTCGATTAAATTAAGGCAAAGTTGCCACATTAGGAGATTAAATTAATTATGTATTTGTTTTTCCGAAAATATGCATAGGTAACTAGATAAAGTGAAAATTGAAATTTTTGCCGATTTTGTTTTTTGCTAACTTTTCTTAAATGCACAAATACATAATTTTAGTTTGCACTTTGTTTAGGCACTTTTTGCGGAGAATCACTAAGGGTTCACAAAATTTTTCTAACTTGTACTGTTTTCGAGTTGTTGGTAGGTAGTACTAACTTTTAATTTTCAAATGGGACATAAACTTGTGTTTAACACTGTTAAATGGAGATTATTTTCTCCTTCCAACGATATTAAACACATGCATATTAAAATAAAAATTGACTAAGAAATTATCAAATTATTATTAATCAACAATCTTTTGTTTTAAACATTATTTTGACAGTTAAAATTGTAAAATAACGGATACAGCGGCAATGTGTTATTGGGCTAGAGTTAGAAAAAACTCATGAATTTTGTTGTTACTTTTATTTAATTCCAATATTTCGTAACAGTTTTGTTACTTCATCAGGGATAACTGTAAGACAAATAGCAATGTTTGAGGTTACAAAGTAAATTATTTTGTATGAAAAAATACATACAATCGATATAACTTATTAAAAATTCACAAAAATTTTGCAGAAAATAGAATAACATTTCAAAAATCTCATCACAAACTCATCACAATTAAGTTAAATTTTGTATACAAGAAATCAAAACGCAAAAATTTGTTTGCGAGTCACATGGTTTATAAAATACAACGCAAAAGTTCGTTGGTAAAGTTACAATGGCGGGAAATGTGAGCAGCAACAAGAAGAGGAGAAAACAACACATCTAATTCCTTAAGGCGGGAATGTAGCTGTATGGGAAAGAGGTAAAACAGTGCTCTACGGTTTGTATAATATTGAATCTAATACTAACGTAAGATCATTGAAAATTTTTTACGACAATATTTAATATTAATTCTACAGTGCGACGCATCGATTTTTCCAATGTTTTAAAAAAATGCCGAATCAAGAGAAAAATACTACTTTTACATGTTTAATTTAGGGCATTTTAAATACAAAATCTATTAAAATTCATGCGTCGCACTGTAGGTAACATGTTATACAGTATATAAATAACGAGTTTGATTTTTTTTTTGTCTTATAAATACAATATCATACAAATACGATGCCACTTTTAGAGCGCGTTCGCTATTGCTGCCTTTGTTCGACACACTAAATCTGTATATATCTCCTTTTTCTCGACGAAATCGTGGACAGCTACATTCCGGCCTTAAAGAAGGAACAAAAGGCGCCTCACCTTCGGCTCGTGAAATAAACTTCACCCTCAGGATTAAATCATGCACTTTAGTCCCTCAATATATAATATACTATTTACTATTGTCAATACCACTGTCACTGTCATGTCATAATCATTTAAATTTTACGTAGTAACAAATGTTAAACGATCATGGACTACAAGATACCGAAATGCTAAATTATAAATATACCGGGTGTAGAATTTTTTTCTGACCTATATGTTAAAATTCTAATTTCGCTCTAAGTTTTTACTTATTGCTTTTAGAGCCAAACTGTAAATACAAAAGATGTTCAGAATAAAAAACTGCATTCAACGAGCCCTTGTTTATTGATATTAAACGTTCCTGTCACGAGATAAACGTAAATAAATTAAATTTGATATATTTGAGCTGTTTACAGAGTGCCATGAAAAATAAAATGAATTAGTCAGATCAAAAAAATCTGACGTGGACACCACATGACTTCCTTGTACGCCTTGTGTGTTCATACTTTTCTTAATAACTAAAATGTAAAATAATATTAAAAATTCTTTTAACTTATTATACTAGTATACTCACAAATATATTTTAGTCATTTTATTTAAACTGCAGAAGAAGATATAAAGCATATTTTACTATTGTCACTGTCATGTCATAAACATTTAAATTTTACGTAGTAACAAATGTTAATCGATCATGGACTACAAGATACCGAAATACTATAAATTATAAATATATACTTTAATTATTTTTAAATGATAGCAGATACAAAAATATTTATAAAATACCGATTGTAGGTAATAATCACATAATCTTTCATTTAAAATAAAAAAAATTGTCTAAAATTAAATATTTATCGAAATATTTTTAAAAAGTACTACTTCCGGTTTGTAGACTGAAATCAAAAATAGGAGGTGCACAACTAGATGCTATAACAGTCCTAAATACAAAATTTCAACTTTCTACGTCTAACCGTATTTGAGTTATGCGACACACATACGTCCGTCCGTCCGTCCGTACGTACGTACGTACAGACGTCACGTCGAAACTAGTCATAATGGATTCAGAAAAGGTCAAAACGGATATTTCCGTCAAAATCTGAGAACCGAAATTTTTCGCGATTACAATACTTCCTTACTTCGTACAAGGAAGTAAAAAATAAACACTTCAATTAATTACGATAAAATGTACCTTAGGTAGAAAACAAGGAAAATAAAATAATTATTAATTTATTTTTTTGATTAGTGAATCTTTCTTATGGTCCAATAAATCAATTAGAACAACAATTTCAAATCTGTCAACTGTCAGAGTGACGGAATAAATATTTTTGTTTTGTTTAATTTTACATGGCAGTCTGAAACTAGCCTAAATTGTTAATTTTTATTTCATGTTTATTTCGTGAAAGAAATCGGTTTGAGCAAAAAATAAATTATTATTTGTTATATTTATGTTTTACAAAACAATAAACGCTATAGAATAGCGTGCGGAATCAATGTTTTTGACTGTTTTCTGCCATGGGTAGAGGGTCACCTTAATGCAGGCTACGGTGAAGGGAAACACTTCCACTGAGGAAGATCAGTTTGCAGTAGTGTGCGTTCAAATGCGAACTCGTTTCAGCATCTATACGCTATACGTTTATACACCTACCTTATTATAATATCATACAAAGTAGTAATAAAAGATTTGAAGAATAATATAAATGAATACTACCATTTAAACAATCACCCGAGGTTGCTCCCCTTGATGCTGTGTGTTGTGATGCTGTGAAAGTATATTTAGAAATACTATTAATTCTCAGGCTAAACTTGATGTAATGTTTACATCTCTGTCCCCATTGCATTAACAATTTGATGTCCTCACTCAATTTTATAGTATACAAATTTGTACGTCTCTGTCACAAATCAATCACCATTTAAACTAATTAAGATTTAACATCCTTTTAATAGACATAAATAGATATCACAATTAAATTAACACATATAATTGTCAATTACAGATTTGCTCCACTCATTGGAAGAGAAAGTCAGCCTTTGATTTATCGACAAAGAGAAAATGCAACGATTACAAGCAACATTCAACTACGAAACCGTTCTTTGTTAACCTAAAACCGCCGAAGGAGCCAACACTAGGAATCAAGTAATGTTCGATTGTTGATGTAACTGTCAGTGAAGTAAACGAGAAAACATAAGAAATAATCGAGTGCACAGTACAGTTAGTGTCTTTACAAGAAGTACATATAATAAATGTAAATTGGTATTCTGTATTCAAAGACTGACATTGTACGTAAAACGTGGTTCATGGTTGATGTTGTTGACAGTGAAGTGAACTTATAATGTGTGAATGACAATGACCGTGACAATGGATCACAAAAATAACAGGAAATCGTCTTGGGATTCTAAGGTAAGTTGATTAATTTATTGCATTATTGCTTAATTACTGCAATATTGTTTAAATTATGTTTACTTTTACTTTTATGCTTGAGTTATCCTTAATTATTGACTTGAACGTTGTTTGTTATTGCAACTCGTTTTGCGGAAAATGGTTATAAAGTGATGCAGACGCATAGGTACGTATAAGGGAAATGTGCCTAAAATGACATACCACTTTTTAAAATTATGATTGCAGTTTTATTTATTTATTAGAAAAAATAAGATATTATTAAACCATGCGCACAAGAATAGATAAATCTAATATAAGTAGATACAACAAAACAGTATCATATTTTATAAAACAGTGCTAATTTAATAATTTTTAAAAATATATCTGCTAGCTATGTCATTTTACCCAAGTGTACTTGTAGTCCAGGGAATCTATAATTTCACTTCAAAAAAACTATAACAAAAGTTTTCTCAATGGAATCCAATACAGAAAAATATAACATATCAAAAGTTTCCGGAAATCACCGCACCGAAAATCATTGAAATTTTGAAAAAAAACCGCTAGTTTTAGTTTTTTAAGACTAAAATTTAAATTTTTGCCGATTTTGTTTTTGTCGCTTATAACTTTCTCTCTCTCTCTCTCTCTCTCGTTGTAAGTCCGGCACTAGATCTAGATATATTTCGTTTATTAGAGATACAGAAAATGTTTATAAGCAAAGTTAAACTAGACAAAAGTGCTCGTAAGATGTCACAATAATAACTTTGTGTCACTTCCGGTTTCACCGAAAATGAGTACAACTTTTAATTTAGCATAGGGAATCGGTAATGTCTTAGAATGTACCTACATAAAATAAGGTTTACGACGATACCATAATATCATAGTTTTACTCCAGCCATTTCAAAATGGCGGAGAATTTTCTTCAAAATATTTACTAATAGAAATCCATTAAAAATAAAACAAGGCAAACTATGAAAATCCAGTTTTACCTATTTAAAAACAAAAGAAAAATTTCGTTCTGTCATTTAATGTACCTAGGTAATGAATTTGTGATTTGTGAAACCTAGTAAAAATTTATTTTGACCCGCAGAGGATGATGAGTTATTCACATGATCTATATGGGGCCAATTGATGTTGCCGTTTTGTGAGATGATACAGTTTTAAAATTTTCGCAGTAGCATGATTATTTCTGCTACTGTGTGACTAGTGGCACCACCTTCTTATTGAAACCAGAGATCCTCGCTGTCCATATCTTCCAATTGGGCCCACAAATTGTTCGTTTAGAAGGTCGATTTTGTATACCAAAATATTCACGTAGACTACGCGGTATGCGTCTCCATTTTCATACTGAGCTGTGATTATGTTAATGCGATTTCCGTCGTGTATTGCTCCATGAACAATTTTGTACAAGATTCTAGTCTATAAGAATCACTTTAACTCTGACAAATGCCGTAGCGTTTGAGAAATATTCTCTACGGCCAGTGGTTAGCTCAGCGGTAGAGGGTCCGCCTAGCATGCTAGCGGTCCCCAGTTCGATTCCCAGCATAACCGACAATAATACCACTGGGTCCGAGTGGTTGGATTCCACTATAATAACATCTACCATCCTGTAATTGGAAGTTAATTCTGTAGGTTGGTTACCATCAAAAAAAAAAAACATGAGATATAGCTGATCTTGAATCACTCTATAGGTTTTATACAAGCTTTCGCATAAAATATAATCCTGCACCATGCACCGATAAACTTAAATACGTGAGATTATTATTACACTAAAAACGTGTTTCTGTGTAATGTCAGTGCAATAAAAACTTCGATTTAAATGTCAGTTAATACACGACCTCAGTTAATATTTAACTGTCTGGCAATAAATTCGTGATTACAGTAAATCATATTACTTTTGAAATACCTTGTAATCATTTTTTGAATCATTTTTTACGCCAAGTAGAAATTATTTAAACCTCGCAAGGTTTATTATTAACTTTTCCGAAAATGTCTTTTAGGTGGTAGGTATGTTTTAGGTAAGTTATTAGGGTTCCGTGTCAGATTTACAAAATCAGGAATCCTTATAGTGAAACTCCGTTGTCCGTCCGTCCCAATGACCTATTATAATTTAGACGCCGCATGGCATTGTTGATATAGAGCTTGTTTTGAAGCCGACATTTACTTGGGTGGGGGAACGCCGGGGAACGGGAGGTAGATCGCGTTGGTAATGCGTGATGCCTAGTTTACTGTAATGTTGTCTAGAGTAGAGTCCGTTCCAGCTAAGAAAAGGTCCGTTACGTCATCAGAGATGCGCGAAGTAGTAACGTCGCACCAGTAGCGTGCGTATTTTATTTAGGTTAGGTTACCTATATTTTTTCAATCGGACTTTTAATCCAATTTCTGCTTTTTCCTTCATAAATTTTCGCACATTATTTAATATTTCACTAATCTGACTATAAACTACCATATCATGTACACCAAGTTGTTTCTTGACATTGTAAAATCTTTAATTTTAGTTATAGTAGTTACCTACTCCACTGAACTGGTCGTTTCGTTATGAGTTGCTATGGCAACGACATACTGGGTGAGTTTTGGTTTCTGCGCATATGACGTCGCGGGCCTTTTTTTAGCTGGAACCACGGTTACTAGAAGATAGGTTGGGACCAGCCGGCGGAATCTCAGGTAGCCTTTGCTGAAACACAGTTTGTAGTTTCCCTCGGCAAATATAGATGGCATTCTTTCATAAATTATCGGTAATAAAGAGAATTATTTTATCAAAAGTGCGAAATAATTGTAAAGTAGGCGTTATAAAATTTGTTCATGTTACATTTTTACTTCCTTGTACGAAGTAAGGAAGTATTGTAATCGCGAAAAATTTCGGTTCTCAGATTTTGACGGAAATATCCGTTTTGACCTTTTCTGAATCCATTATGACTAGTTTCGACGTGACGTCTGTACGTACGTACGTACGGACGTATGTGTGTCGCATAACTCAAATACGGTTAGACGTAGAAAGTTGAAATTTTGTATTTAGGACTGTTATAGCATCTAGTTGTGCACCTCCTATTTTTGGTTTCAGTCTACAAACCGGAAGTAGTACTTTTTAAAAATATTTCGATAAATATTTAATTTTAGACAATTTTTTTTATTTTAAATGAAAGATTATGTGATTATTACCTACAATCGGTATTTTATAAATATTTTTGTATCTGCTATCATTTAAAAATAATTAAAGTATATATTTATAATTTATAGTATTTCGGTATCTTGTAGTCCATGATCGATTAACATTTGTTACTACGTAAAATTTAAATGATTATGACATGACAGTGACAATAGTAAAATATGCTTTATATCTTCTTCTGCAGTTTAAATCAAATGACTAAAATATATTTGTGAGTATTAGTATAATAAGTTAAAAGAATTTTTAATATTATTTTACATTTTAGTTATTATTAGTATGAACACACAAGGCGTACAAGGAAGTCATGTGGTGTCCACGTCAGATTTTTAATTTTGACATTTTCTTAGTGCAAGTATTTCCTTCACTTGATAACACATTTTGACTACAAATGATACTGTAAGTAATTATTTATTATAAATAACAAAACTGCACATTAACATTTCGTTATTAAATTATAGAATTGTTCATTCATATGGATACGATTTACGAAAATATATGAATAAAATAAGAATACGAGATTGAGAAACTGACAACTCGGAAGAAAATTCATAATATATCACATATCAGCCTTCGCTACATATGAGTGTGTCAATATCTTAAAATTTTATGTTATTAATTAAAAAATTACCCCGAATGACATTTGGTAAATATATTTTTTTATTATATTTACATACTTTACATTTGTGTGTGTTATATTTCGAAAGTGCCATGTAGATTATGATTATTTGTTTACTAATAAAACGTTTTTTAAGGTATTATGTGTGTTACTTATTTTTTTGAGAACTACAATAATTTTACAAGTAAAAAATATGAATAACAAATCCAAGCCAGCTATGCCCACGTCAAATTTAGTTCTCCTCGGCAAATATAGGGGCGCTACGAACTGTGTTTCAAGCAAAAGCATCTAGATTCCTATCTTTAGCTTGTTTATCGATGGTTGGGACCAGGCGGTCGACAGCTATATGGAATATCATTTATGTGGTTTCATGTGCTGCCATCTATTGCTGCCCCAAATAAGTATTTAATTAAAATGATAAAAATAATGATCAGAGTTGCTGAATAAATACAAAATTTAAAAAAATACATAAAAAATTAACAACAGTTATTATTACTTATGTCATTTATGATTGAAAACTGAAAGTTGAAGGCATTGAAGGTATTCAATACATTTATTTTAATATTTTTCTGTGTTAAAAGTGTTAATTATTACCAACTACTGTATTATTACATTATTAAGCAATGGTTATTTTACGTTTACGAATTAAGTAACACGTCGTGGGGTGGAATCAGGAATAACGAATTTTTGAGAGCAAAGCGAAAAAAAACTGCCAGAAAAATCTCAATCGGTGGAATGTTAAGAACTACAAGGTTCGGCAAAACGACATACGCATTCTTAATACCTATGTCACGAAAATTATAAAAAAATATTTTTTGTGTAAATACTAATTAAAATATTGTAGTATACTATTAAAATTAAATATAAAAATTAAATTAGCGAAGAAAACTTTTTTACTCTTTGTTCTATATAAATTTATATAAACATTAAAAATAAAAAATAATTTATTGTAAATTTTTTGAAATTAGTTCATTTGGGCAGCAAGAGATGGCGCCAGGAACAATTATATATGTCGCAGATAGCTGGATCTGTCGCTTCTTCTTTGTGTCTATTGTTCTGTGGTTGGGACACTTGAGCTGTCAGTGTGGTGTGTGGTCATGAAAAGTCACTTTCTAGTGTGCTTTGAGAGGGTGGAGGGTGGAATGATGTATCTCTAATACCTATCGAATATTTGATTAACTTAAATGTATTATGTCAAAATTTTTGACAAAGCTCTTGAATAGGACTACTAGATAAAAAATATATTATTTATTCTATTTATATTGAAATAAATTTTTTTTAAAACAGGTAGTATATAAAAACGATTGGTATTCCAGAATTATTAATAATAAAGTTAGATATACAGAATATTTTTTTTGTATGATCAAAATGAATCGCCCAGGATTGGTTTGGTAATAAGAAATTTTGAAAATTTTTAAATAAATAATTATAAATAGAGAAATTTGTATCTGTTTTTATAATTTCAACTGGCACTAATTGTGGCATTTCCTCATTATATGTTTCATTGACAGTGGTATCATTACTAGAATTTTTCGGTAATTTAGAGTCTCTCGTTATAAGTAGTAACAGATTTTCTTTTTAATGGTGAATTTTTAATTTCATTATTATGATTATTTACTGGAATATCACCATATTCCACAAGGGAGACAGAATTTAAAGATAAACGGGGCTTTTTATACTCAAAACATATCTGTGTAGTAAAAATGAATTAATTTAGTATTTTAAAATACCTACAAATAAAATGCATTAACATCTACAGATTTCCAGTTTCTTATTATATCTTCTTTTTGAAAGTGTTTTGCACAAATTACATGTTGAGACTTTTGACAGAATTTGTCTCCACTGCTCCAATCTTATGCTAGAGACAATTTAAATCCATATAGGAGTGACGTCATAAAAAACAAGCAAATTATTCGTATGAATCAAGATTTTACTTTTTAGTACAGTATGAGTTTGGTAGATGGTATGTTGGCAGTCTTTCTCTATACGCGAAATTTAAAAGCAATAGTTTTTAATTATATTTTTAAACTTAATCATTATTTTACCATTTTAATACATCGCATGATTCTGTAGGAAATAATAAAAGATTAATAAAATAGAACAAAACTAAATAACAAAACACGTAACCTCAAAATTTTATGTTGACACTTGACACAACAATAAGCAGAAAATTGACAAGTTGTCAGCAATAAACAATAAATGATATATAACGAACTTTTGTGAATCTAAAAGATAACAATAATATGTAAGAAAATATATTTCATGTAATGAATACTATATTATATAAATAATTGGTCTGCTACTGCCGTTAAGACACAAATTGATAAGCCCCGCCCCTTATGACATACGATATGCGAATAGATTTATACGAGTAAAATGTGTAAGACAGAGATAGCTTATTTAGTGAACGTGGTGGATAGAATTTATCTGATATGACGTCACTCCTATATGGATTTAAATCGTCTCTACATTTGGGTACCGAAAACAGTGATACTTTTTCTTCACAAGATTTATATCCAGTGGTACAATGGGGTTCGAAGCATTTACTCATATTGCTATTTTAAAATTGTGACAAAATGTCAAAATATAGAATATTTGCTATTAATATATATGTTTACATACTTACTTACAAATGTTTGCCTTTTGTGAATTTAAATAATGTGTTAGTACTTATATGTATTTATGCGCGTTCAAATATGAAATTTCTGTTTGAAATTTCAATGACAAACCGGGTGGAATAATGCACTAGTGACATCTCTTGTCTATGTATTGAACTAATTTTAGAAGGAAAAAATGTGACCATTTGTTTATAATGGTAACTATAGGAAGTGTCCCAACCTATCTTCTAGGAACCGTGGCTGGAACGGACTCTACCTAAATAAACTAAGAGTACGGACAAGGTACTGGGCATTTTCTATTGGTAGTCCAAATTGTGTTTGTACTTGTTTTTCAGCTTACTTAACTCTCAGAATTTAATATTTTTTGTCAATATTTAGTTACATTTTGTTTTCTAATGTTGCTCTTTGGTTACTATTTTATAAATTATTTAAGTGATTGACGTTGTCAAAAATGACTGCATAATATTTTACCTATGGAACTAAATAATTGCGCTCTGGTAATCATAATTAAATATTTAGAACTATGTAGATATATTTTCTATCAAAATTTTTAAGTTTAAACCGTCGTAGGAATAAATCTACATGGACCGTTTAATTTTAGACATTTTCAATCAATTGTCTAATTATTTGTACCCACCATCGTCGCTGCTTTCGCTTTTCTATTATATTACGTCCTTTTTTGACGTATAAATAAATTAAGACAAGTGTCGTAGTGTCCATTTTGAGCACGTTGAAAATAAAAGTAAAATGTCAAAATATTTTTATTGCATAGTTCAGTAGTTTATATGATAGTTACAAATTCTGTATTTAGTTGAATTTAAAACATTATTATGGTTAATCATTGTGCTATGCCAAGAGTTTTCGGCTTCAAAAAAAGAAAATGTGTCATTTAGTGTGTAAGTTTTTCTGTAGAAATAATAATAATAGATCAGAAAATGCAACTAAAAGTGATTTCAGATATTCTACCAAACATCTTTATTATTTTAATCAAATATAATTTAAGGTTAACATTTGAAATAAACAGTGCTCTTTCTAAAATATTATAGTACCTACGGTACCTACAAAAGGTAAAAAACGTCATCTTTAGATTTCTCCTTATAACTGTCATTTAAATGTAAAATAATTTATAAAATATTAAATAATACAACAATCACCCCTGCACAATATTTAACAAAAAATGCGTACATATTTTTAAATTGCATTTCAAAGTGAATTTTGTTGTAGGTTAGAATGATTTCATCTGACAAATACTTTAGAATTATTGTAGTATACGCAACCCGCACTGCAAGCTAGGTCTCAATCAGCCTACTCCGTCTCAGGAAGTGTCTGCTTCACAACAACTGCGACTATGCGGTGTCTAAATTATAATAGGTCATTGGTCCGTCCCGTCTGTCACAGGCCTATAACTGCGAAGCGGTTAATTATAGAAAGTTGAAATTTGGCACGTACCTAGATAAAAAAATTTAATTGGCATGTTATACAGGTTGGTGGAGGTGAAATGCGAACATAGGGATTAGGGAACTTTCATGCCAGGTATCTTGATATATTTTGTAGTAGTGCCACAAAACGAAGTAATGTGAATTTGTGTGGCAAAAAGAGTAATCAATAACAGAAATAATAATAAAATCTAAAAGTGCATGTAAACTTTCTCGTTCTGCTCGTACACATACATTATTATGCAAAGAAAATATTTTAATGAAAATAAAAGTTTCAATAATATGACATTGACAGTACTTATTCTACGTATATCAAGATGCCTAGCATGATAACTCCATTGTCATATATTTCCCTATGTTCGCATTTCACCTCCACCAACCTGTATATCGTTGGAAAAATCACATTTCAAAGATACTAAAAATATTAAGTGAGTTTTTGATAGGTAATTTTATAAAAATGTATTAAAAAATCTGACGTGGACACCACATGACTTCCTTGTACGCCTTGTTTGTTCATACTTTTCTTAATAACTAAAATGTAGAATAATATAAAAAATTCTTTTAACTTATTATACTAGTATACTCACAAATATATTTTAGTCATTTTATTTAAACTGCAGAAGAAGATATAAACGATATTTTACTATTGTCACTGCTACTGTCACTGTCATGTCATAATCATTTAAATTTTACGTAGTAACAAATGTTAATCGATCATGGACTACAAGATACAGAAATACTAAATTATAAGTATATACTTTAATTATTCTTAAATGATAGAAGATACAGAAAAATTTATAAAATACCGATTGTAGATAATAATCACATAATCTTTCATTTAAAATAAAAAAAATTGTCTAAAATTAATTATTTATCAAAATATTTTTAAAAAGTACTACTTCCGGTTTATAGATTGAAACCAAAAATAGGAGGTGCACAACTAGATGCTATAACAGTCCTAAATACAAAATTTCAACTTTCTACGTCTAACCGTATTTGAGTTATGCGACACACATACGTCCGTACGTACGTACGTACGTACGTACAGACGTCACGTCGAAACTAGTCATAATGGATTCAGAAAAGGTCAAAACGGATATTTCCGTCAAAATCTGAGAACCGAAATTTTTCGCGATTACAATACTTCCTTACTTCGTACAAGGAAGTAAAAAGCCACCTCCTCCTTATTGCCGAAAGTACTGAGCCTAAAATTTAAAAAAAATCAGGTATAATAAGACAATGCTAAAGATTACAGGAAAACTAGCGAAGGTCTGAATTTGCTTAGATTTCGAGATTTTTCACAAAACAGTCAAAGGAAAATGTGCAGAATATCTCTGCTGTCAATAGTTTTCGCTCTATTTATCTGTCAATTCAATATGTCAAGAAAATTGAACTAATTTATCCTTACTTTGGTTTGACGTATACCTACCTATATTTTTTTGTCTGAAAAATGGAACATTGAAAAATCGACAACACGGAATATAACTTGTATTTGATAATGTATTTTCTGTATTAAAAGGAAGTATTGTAATCGCGAAAAATTTCGGTTTTCAGATTTTGATGGAAATATCCGTTTTGATCATTTCTGAATCCATTATGACTAGTTTCGTCGTGACATCTGTACGTACGGACGGACGTACGTACGGACGTATGTGTGTCGCATAACTCAAATGATTCCCGGAAATTTCATCGCGGGAAAATTTATCGCGGAAAGTTCATCGCGGAAAGTTAATCGCAGGAAAATTCATCGCGGGGAAAATTCATCGCGAGGTAAATTAATCGCAGGAAAGTTCATCGCGGGAAAGTTCATCGCGGGGTAAATTCATCGCGAGGTAAATTCATCGCGGGCAAGTTCATCGCGGGAAAGTTCATCGCGGGGAAAATTCATCGCGAGGTAAATTAATCGCGGGAAAGTTAATCGCGGACAAGTTCATCGCGGAGAAAATTCATCGCGAGGTAAATTAATCGCGGGAAAGATCATCGCGAAATAAATTCATCGCGAGGTAACTTAATTACGTAAAAGTTCATCGCGATGATAATTAATCGCCAAAAAATTCATTTCAGACATATTCATGATCTGTAAATTCTTCTTTGCAGACAAATAAATCACAATGTTGCGTGTTATTAACAACAGTTGCATAAGCGCAGAAGTGCACATTTGAAAAGCACGATGGTTTTAGGGATTGTAGGTACGACAGTTTTTCTACAATATTTTTTGAATTTTTTAAAACTAGAAAATATTTCGGCCTAACATTTTTCTGAACTTAACCCCATCATACTCTAAGAGTTTTTTTAACAATATTTTTTGCATTTTTTAAAACTAGAAAATATTCTTGCCTAACATTTTTCTGAACTTAACCCCATCATACTCGAAGAGTATTTTTAACAAGATTTTTTGAATTTTTTAAAACTAGAAAATATTCTTGTCTAACATCATACTCGAGGAGTATTTTTATCAAGGTTTTTTGAATTTTTCAAAACTAGAAAATATTCTTGCCTAACATTTTTCTGAACATAACCCCAACATACTCGAAGAGTAGGTATTTTTAACAAGATTTTTTGAATTTTTTAAAACTAGAAAATATTTTTGCCTAACATTTTTCTGAACTTAACTTACTCGAAGAGTAAATGCCACACCACCGAAAACCACAGCGTATAAAAACCATAACCACACGTCCGAAAAACCACAGCGTATAAATGTTCCCGCACCACAATGTCCAGCTACCCATATACCAATTTTCACACTTCGATTTGCACATTTGTACCCAAACTAATCAATACTAACAAAACCCTAATTGAGTCCAACAGATCTCCGTTTTAAAAAAATAAACTAATCAATACTAACAAAACCCTAATTGAGTCCAACAGAACTCCGTTTTTTTTAAATAAACTAATCAATACTAACAAAACCCTAATTGAGTTCAACAGAACTCCGTTTTTTTAAAAATAAACTAATCAATACTAACAAAACCCTAATTGAGTCCAACAGAACTCCGTTTTTTGACATAAACTAATCAATACTAACAAAACCCTAATTGAGTCCAACAGAACTCCGTTTTTTTGACATAAACTAATCAATACTAACAAAACCCTAATTGAGTCCAACAGAACTCCGTTTTTTTGACATAAACTAATCAATACTAACAAAACCCTAATTGAGTCCAACAGAACTCCGTTTTTTTGACATAAACTAATCAATACTAACAAAACCCTAATTGAGTCCAACAGAACTCCGTTTTTTTGACATAAACTAATCAATACTAACAAAACCCTAATTGAGTCCAACAGAACTCCGTTTTTTTGACATAAACTAATCAATACTAACAAAACCCTAATTGAGTCCAACAGAACTCCGTTTTTTTGACATAAACTAATCAATACTAACAAAACCCTAATTGAGTCCAACAGAACTCCGTTTTTTGACATAAACTAATCAATACTAACAAAACCCTAATTGAGTCCAACAGAACTCCGTTTTTTTGACATAAACTAATCAATACTAACAAAACCCTAATTGAGTCCAACAGAACTCCGTTTTTTTGACATAAACTAATCAATACTAACAAAACCCTAATTGAGTCCAACAGAACTCCGTTTTTTTGACATAAACTAATCAATACTAACAAAACCCTAATTGAGTCCAACAGAACTCCGTTTTTTTTGACATAAACTAATCAATACTAACAAAACCCTAATTGAGTCCAACAGAACTCCGTTTTTTTGACATAAACTAATCAATACTAACAAAACCCTAATTGAGTCCAACAGAACTCCGTTTTTTTGACATAAACTAATCAATACTAACAAAACCCTAATTGAGTCCAACAGAACTTTGTTACACCAGTTGGGTATACCTGAGGCCTGAGGTATTCAATATATTCAAGTGTTATTGAGTTTCTATATCTTTCTTTGAAATTTGCAGTATTACACTTTTGTTTCTTAGCTATTGATGTTGTGAACGAATGGTAACTGACTTTTTAATCCTATTATAGAAATTGTAAGCCAAAGAACACCTGCAAACGTTAGAATTTTATGAACTTTCTTCAAGTGCAGTTTGTAAGAGAAAATATTAAATTTCATATTATAAAATAATTCGTGACCAATAAGGATTAACATAACACAACATACCATTCCACATTACTACAATAAATATATTCGCGATGAATTTTCTCCGCGATGAACTTTCTCGCGATTAATTTACCTTGCGATGAATTTTCCCCGCGATGAATTTTCCCCGCGATGAACATTCCCGCGATGAACTTTCTCGCGATTAATTTACCTCGCGATGAATTTTCCCCGCGATGAACTTTCCCGCGATTAACTTGCCCGCGATGAATTTACCTCGCGATGAATTTACCCCGCGATGAACTTTACCGCGATGAACTTTCCTGCGATTAATTTACCTCGCGATGAATTTTCCCCGCGATGAATTTTCCTGCGATTAACTTTCCGCGATGAACTTTCCGCGATGAATTTTCCTGCGATGAATTGTCTGGACACGAACTCAAATACGGGTAGACGTTGAAAGTTGAAATTTTGTATTTAGGACTGTTATAGCATCTAGTTGTGCACCTCCTATTTTTTTATTTTAAGTGAAAGATTATGTGATTATTACCTACAATCGATATTTTATAAATATTTTTGTATCTGGTATCATTTAATTATATCTTCTTCTGCAGTTTAAATAAAATGACTAAAATATATTTGTGAGTATAGTAGCAGTATGTAGTAGTAGTACTTATATATTAATATATTTGTATAATAAGTTAAAAGAATAAAGTAGGTATGGCGGGAGGTCTTGTGGTGGCCACGTCAGATTTTTAAATATTATTCTACATTTTAGTTATTAAGAAAAGTATGAACAGTTTAATAGGCGTACAAGGAAATCATGTGGTGTCCACGTCAGATTTTTTCACTTGGTTTGCTAGTAAAGATAACCTTCATGTTAAAATAAGTGGTTATACTTTTTGCAGGCATTTCTCCTATTTTCTGTATATTTCCCGTAATATTTTTCGTTTGAATTCAAAGAAGTGGGAAGGGGTGATATGTTGGTCAAAAAGTCTTCCCTTTGGGAATTAGGTTTTCTGGGCCCTGAAGAAGCTACATGCAAAATCTGGAAGCATAGGATTGAATTCAAATCCAGTTTTCGATTTTTTAACTTAGACGCTCGCGCGAGTTTTTCAATTTGTTTATTTGGTCAACCCTGAAGCCGGGCCCTACTAAAACAGTCTTCCACCCGGATTTTCCCGATGTAAAGACCATAACAAAGTAAATGAACACAAAAGTAAGCATATTGAAGACGTCGACTAGTGCGCCCTACCCAATTCGTCTTCCGCTTTGTCAAATGATTACTAGTCACTTTTTAAACAAAGTTATCATAACGGAAGACATATTTAAATCTGCAAAAAAGTCGATATGCATTTTCCCTTCGTTCTCGAGTGGGCCCCTTCTGATTTCAAAAATATTTGGAATTTGGGGATTTCAAGGGATAGACTTTCATCTCACTGAACGGAAGACGTATTTCTTCTCGTCGCGGTTTTAGACCCGCGGCTCTCTAGCTATTATGGAAGGTTTTGATGTTATTATGGTTGTATCTAACGTATTATGTCCGTAACTAATGAATTATAAGTATCTAACGTATTATAAGTAACTAACGTATTATGTTGTTTATAATTATCAAAAAATGTTATATGTTATAAGGTAATAACAGTTGATGATACGATTAAATTATTTATTTATGTTTTCTACACTTAAGAACTAGGTAGATACCTACATTAAACTAATGAGGATTTTTTAAAAGTAATTAAGTGCTCAAAATTGGAACCATTAACTTCTAAACAATATCCTAAACGATTATAAAAAGATTTTATAACATTAGTTATTTGCTGGGGGAGTAATATTTTCAAAAGCAGCACTAATTCGATTTTTTAATTGTTCAACATTCATTCTGGCACCAATGTACACATTATTTTTTAAGTGTCTACCTAGTTCTTAATGCAGCGTCCACAGCCCGAAATTTGGTGAAATTTGACGAAATTTCTGAACTCTGTCATATGGTAAAACATAACTTGCGTTCACAACTCCAAATTTCAATGATGTGAACGCAAGTACAATGGGCTGTGAATGCGGCTTTAGCGTAGAAAACATAAATAAAAATTTATCATTTCTTTAATTAATTAATTAATATAATTCACATTACTTCGTTTTGTGACACTACTACAAAATATATCAAGATACGTGCATGAAAGTTCGATTGTCATTTAGTAATTATATTGTTAAGCACGACTGATTATACATATGTAAATCGAATTGAAGAACTAAAATAAATATTTAAGACAATAATTCCACTCATAGTTTTTCATCCAATCAAAACACAGTATTTTGCTGAATTGTACCAATCACAGACGAACTAGTGAAAATTGCCGCGAAGCGTTGCTTAGATATTATTTCAGTTGTTGATTGTTTAAAAAAATACATTACTTTTTTTGGAATAAATAAAATCATTTGAGAAATTGTCAAGCCGAATACCATACGTTACTATGATTTTTTGGTAATTTTTCCCGTCTGGTAACTCCTGCTTGTTGCTTTA
Source organism: Agonum fuliginosum (assembly GCA_947534325.1). Lineage (NCBI taxonomy): Eukaryota > Metazoa > Arthropoda > Insecta > Coleoptera > Carabidae > Agonum > Agonum fuliginosum. The sequence continues at coordinate 20,341,625 of OX384029.1, read as the reverse complement.
GAAAATAAACACTCGTGCTACGCACTCGTGTTTATTTTCGACGCAACAAGCAGTCGTGATCAGGCGACAAAAATTGCCGGCAAAATCATAGTCACTAATGGTATTATATATGACAATTCCACTCATAGTTTTTCATCCAATCAAAACACAGTATTTTGCTGCATTGTACCAATCACAGACGAACTACAGTGACAATTTTCACTAGTGAAAATTACACTGACAATTTTCACTAGTGAAAATTGCCGCGAAGCGTTGCTTAGATACTATGTCAGTTTATGATTAAAACAATCATCAACTGACATAGTAAAATAAAATACATTACTATTTTTGGAATAAATAAAATAATTCGAGAAATTGTCAAGCCGAATACTATACGTGACTATGATTTTTTGGTAATTTTTGCCGTCTGGTCACTCCTGCTTGTTACTTTAGAAAATAATCACTCGTGCTACGCACTCGTGTTTATTTTCGACGCAACAAGCAGTCGTGACCAGACGGCAAAAATTGCCGGCAAAATCATAGTCACTAATGGTATTATATGACAATTTATTAATTTATACAGACTGGTGGACATGGCTTGACCATAGATACCTGGCACTATAATATGATGACCGGTTTAATTTGGTATGACACTAAAATGGGTTTAAGTAATCTTTAACTTTTATGCCGGCTACACATTACATGGCAAACTAGGCCAATGGCAAACGTTGGTGATTTGTACATTTTTTTCAAGTCGAATGACATTTACCGAGTACTCCCTACACATTACGTGTCGAATTATACCATACATATGACATAAACTAAATGCTAGATCGCGTTTCGTATTGACAAGTGGCCAACATTTCTTTGATTCGGGTATCATTTACCGACTTCAATCCGAACGTAGACGAATGCAAACGTTGGAAGAAGTTTGTCATTTGTGGTACCGTACACACTATTCGGCAAACTACTTCACATATCACAAACGTTTGCCTAGTTTGCCATGTAATGTGTAGCCGGCATTAGATCCTACAAATTTAGGAAATGGGTATAACTACCTAATAGAGCAGAAAGCTGATCCTATTAGAAAGTTTTGGAAAGTTTCCGGCTTCGATATATTATTAACTTTTATTCTATATTTCATATTATTTTCAATTGTATGGTTATACCTAGTTTGTAACTTAATAAATTTTTATTATTGTTTAAGTACCTACCTACCTATTTTGACAGAGGTCAGTGTTATGGAATTAAAATACCGTTAGTATATATTTCAATAAAAACTCAAGTACAAATGAACTGTAAAAATAATGAAACCTAGTAGTGATTTCAATTATAATTTATAATAAAGTAATAATTACAATATTAATAAGATTATTAATTTTTTGTAATAAATAGATTAATATATAGGTACCTTTTTGTTATGGAGATTTCCGACAAATTTTAAAACTAAATATTATTTTAATTAAATTACCAGTCTTATCCATAATTGTTTATATTTACTGAAAAACGTTGCCCATGTATCACCTTTGTTCATTGCCTTACCTGGTGTAGACTTTTTTTGACTTATAGGAAATTCAATGTTAAAATTTGTATTCGCTTTAAGTTTTTATTTTAGAGCCCGTATTTTAGTGCTATAAAACAAGTTTATGACATCAAAATAAAATAAAACTTTAAATGTTCAAATTGTGTCAAACTAATGTTTACGTACTGTAGTTTGATTCGCTTGTGCGCCTATATATTGTTTTATTTTTTAATTTCCGACGACTTGTAAGAATAATTTAAATTTTATCAAATTACAAGTTTCTTTGGTATACAGAATTCCAACTGATTTTCAAAATTAATGGCTGGCGGCGCATCTGCAATTTTAAATCCTGATGGTCCAACTGAATAATAATTGATAGAAGATATTATATAAAATTGTACATATTTGTATTATATTAAATTTCTCTGAATTACATTAAATTGGTACTTCTATTTACTTTTATTTTACCTGTATAGATGTTCCTCCGAATTTAGGACAACAGGACAAGGTATAGTCCGATCCAATATGTTCATTTTTCTGGACTACAGATTCAATACATCATTCAATAAAATCATATAATATAAATACCTAATATTATACTAAGTTGATGGCTGATAAGAAAGTAACTATTTAAATAAAATAATAAGAGTTCAACTATTAACAGAATTTAAGCACTCTTTCACTTTCCCTTGAAGGTAATTCATTTTAATATTTTAAATTTAAGTACTGTTTGAAATGGTTGGTGTTTCCCGCCAAAACTTTATTTTTAAAAATACGGAAAACGAAACCAGCACATTGTAGCATATTGCAAGCACATTCATTTTCAGTCAACAAAACTTTAAAATTACTAGTTGGACGGGCTGGCAATGCTGGCATTAACTTGTCCCATCATAAAGAATTTTAAAAAATACGGAAAACGAAACCAGCTTTTTTATTTAACATACAGCACATTGTAGTCCAGGCAAAATGCTACAAAATTGCCAAATAAACAAAAAAAGTAGGAGACTTCTGAAAATTTGCAGAGTTATAAAAAAATATGTAACATTCAAGATTCCGATGAGTCCCCATCAGCAGAAAGTGTGCTCGAGCCGCCATATTGAAAAAATTTTTTTTTCGAAAAAACTCTGTAACTTTAAATATTACGGTAAATATTGATATTATAATATTGTAGCTTATAAAATTTCCTATAAAAAGATGCTATCACTTTTTTTTTATAGAACTAATAGTTTACGAGAAAAAATATTTTGATAGAACGAAAATAATTAAATCATGCCTTAACTTTGTTTCCTGACACAAAAACGGCTGTAACTTGCGAACGGATAGAAAAAACGACTTCCGGTTTGAAGCATTCTACAGACATTTTTCTATCAAATATATTATTTTTAATTTTTCAGGGGAGTCTGGTTTAGCCACAATTTAATATAGAAATTTAAAAAATGTTAGTTTATTTTTAAAACTTTTTGTGTCAACATTAAATTGCGGCTTAACTAAGGACTTTAAAAGTTTGAAAAATAATGTATCTTATAGAAAAATGTCCAAGGAATCCAATACCGGAAACCGGAAGTCGATATCTTAATTTGTTCAGAAATTAGAGTTGATTAAACACAGGAAACAAAAGAAAATTACTAAAATGTCACTATTTTCTCTACGCGTAAAACAATTAATTGTGGCTTAATTAAGGTCCTTAAAAGTAATTTAAAATAATACATCTTATAGAAAAATGACCGACAAATTCAATTCTGGAAACCGGAAGTCGATATCTTAATCCGGTCAGAAATTAGAGTTGATTAATCACAGTTAACCGAAAAAAATATTAAAACTTCACTTCTTTTTCTCGCACAAAATCTTTGAATATCAGCTCAACCAAGAGACCTTTAAAAGTTTTTAAAATAATGCTTCTTATAGAAAAATGTCCAAGGAATCCAATACCGGAAACCGGAAGTCGATATCTTAATTAGTTCAGAAATTAGAGTTGATTAAACACAAAAAATGTAAAAAATATAAAATTTTCTGAATTTTCTATGTCAAAATTATAGCTAAACCAGGCCCCTCTGAAAAATCAAAAATAATATATTTGATAGAAAAATTTATGTAGAATCGAATGCTTCAAACCGGAAGTAGTTTTTTCTATCCGTTCGCAAGTTACAGCCATTTTTTTGTCAGGAAACAAAGTTAAGGCATGATTTAATTATTTTCGTTCTACCAAAATATATTTTCTCGTAAACTATTAGTTCTATGTAAAAAAGTGATAGCATCTTTTTGCAGGATATTTTATAAGCTTCAATATTATAATATCAATATTTACCGTAAAATTTTAAGTTACCGAGTTTTTTTGAAAAAAAAATTTTTTTCAATATGGCGGCTCGAGCACACTTTCTGTTGATGGGGACTCATCGGAATCTTGAATGTTACATATTTTTTTATAACTGCAAATTTTCAGAAGTCTCCTACTTTTTTTTGTTTATTTTATGCAATTTTCCTGGACTATTGCAGCATATTGCAAGCACATTCAGTTTCAGCCAAAAAAAACTTTAAAATTACTAGTTGGGTGGGCTGGCATTAACTTGGCCCATCATACAGAATTTTTAAAAAACGGATAACGAAACCAGCACATTTTATATAACATACAGCACATTGCAGCATATTGCAAGCACATTCATTTTCAGTCTACAAAATTTTAAAATTTCTAATTAAGTTCTTTAAGTTGGCCCATCATTTTGAAAATAATGGAAAACGGAGCCAGCACATTTCAGCACATTGTCCCAGCATACTTATTTTTAATAAATTTTAATGGTGGGCCGTTAATGGATCTAAAAACATTAATCGGAAAACGATCAGTATACGTGCAGCGTGGGTCCTAAGGGTCAGCATGCGCCCTAAAAATGTTAAGAAATACGTCATTGCTGAATCATAGTATGACGTATGCCCTTTTGCAATTCAACAGCTTTTGGCATTTAATGCACAATAATTATCAAAGGGCATACCGCTTCCGCGGGTCTGACAATCTTCACACCTGTTTATCTGTGTATAAATAACTATTAGTTCTATCTAAAAAGTAATGGCATCTTTTTGTAGGAAATTTTATAAGTTACAATTTTATAATATCAATATTTACCGTAAAATTTAAAGTTCCGAGTTTTTTTAGAAAAAAAAATATTTTTTTCAATATGGCTACTCGAGCACACTGTCTGCTGCTCGGGACTTATCGGAATCTTGAATGTTACATATTTTTTATAACTCTGCAAATTTTCAGAAGTCTCCTACTTTTTTTCTTTATTTTATGCAATTTTCCTGGACTATAATGTGAATTTGTTTGACAAAAAGAGTAAGAAATGAATAACAGAAAAAATATTAAAATCTAAAAGTGCATGTTGAATGTTAAGTATAGTAAAAGTAATTATTATGGAAATAAAGCAGGAACAAATTCATTTCAATTGTGAAATAAATTATAAATCTAGAATTTCCAATAAATATTAAAATATTCAAACAAATTTCCTCCCTCTGCCGAACAGTAGCCTAAAAGATTGTAAAATCCAATTCTAACATTATTTAATATTTGTGGAGTAATTGTTGCAAATTTTAATTTGCAGTTCATCCTATAACTTTTATGTTTGAATTAGTACAAGTTTCTAATTTGTACGTTCTATAGGCAGATTTTAACGAGGAATTCACTGCATTTTTTTATCTCCTACGGATTTCGAGAAATTCAAACCAAATTCAAATTTTTATATGTAGCTCATAGTTGGCTATGACCCGTCTTATTAGAGATTTTTTTTTCGAAAAGGGCAGAGTCCCTAAGCGGTTAAGTAGGCTAATTGCCTACTTGGATGGTGAGCAGCAGTAGCAGTCTTTTCAACGATGTTGTTATTTGTTCGGGTGAAATCTTAAGAGCCTAATGTAGTGAAGTTGCGCGCAGCAAAAACATGCTTTTGAATTGAGACTAATTTTGGTCAGATCGATTTAATTTTTTTTTTCATTTAAAGATAAAGATGAACTCCGCGTCCGCTTAGTGTTGAAATTTTAGTTTTATTTTTTGTTTCAATTTTACAATGCCATAAACTTGTCATAATTTGCCTTACTTCACATAACTGTTACTCAGTATATCAACAAAAATTGCAAATTTCAACACTAGACGGATCTAGATTGAACTTTTATCTATCAAATGAACCCTTGTTTGTAATGATACGTTCAAATGTAGTACCAATTTTAATCCTCCTACGAGAGCGCGTTCCCTATTGTTGCCTTTGTTCGACACTCTAAGTCTGTATAAATCTATCCTTTTCTCGCAGACAGCTACATTTGGGTCTTAATGTTACGCAGATGTAATTTAATATACAGAAGTGCCCTCCTAAGTTTCCGAAGTGCTGTGTCTAATATATAAATTAAGCAATCTATGTGTAATATCAGTTCAAATTCAAATTTGTACTACACAACAATTAATAGTTATAAAAATATTACTACCATAAATATAAAAAATTTAGCAATACATTTCTAGCAATCCATTTTTTCTCCCCGTGTGAAAATTTAAACAATGGACAATCTAACTCCAATCTACAGCTCATTATTAGCATTACTGCAATTTCTGTGACTTTGGCCCTTTGAGGTTAAAAAACACTCTTTGCATCGGTCGCCATTTTGGCAACACATCTTATTTTAAAGAGAACCACCAGAACATACTCAAGTCTCGATCCTTGATCACAAAATTCAAGGTGGTATCAACTAACCTCCGCACTGCTTGCTTGATAAATAATATTAAAATAGCATACTATTGCAATAAATATAATTTTTTCACAAAATTTAGTAACTAATGGCGCAATTAAACGTTTTACCGTAACAGTGAAAACTGAAATTATATAATCAAAACGTTTTTGCTAAAATAAATATTTATAAAAATGCAAGGAGAAATTTTTCTGCGTAATTAAAGTTGCATTATCGCGTTTATATAAAAAATTGTTATTTAATTCCGTTTCCTTGTGAGAAAGTCATCAATTCTTTACTGTCTTTAGAAATATGTGAAAATATTAGATTATGTTACTGCAATCTTTCATGGGTACATGTTAACATGTTACCTGTCCTATACAGGCTGTCCAAGTTCACGTGCTCACCATTGGAATCTCGAGAACGGTAAATGATACCAAGTTGGTTAAATTAGATAAAAGTTGCCCCTCTTGGGGGCAATTTAGAAATGTTTTTGTTTTCGCACAAAAAATGTGTATGTGAATGTGACTAGATATACGTATAAATGTAAATTTTGACAATTTCATTTTCACCTATAACTTTTTTGTTTGAATTAGTACAAGTTTCTAATTTGCACATTTTTTTAACGAGGAATTCACAGCAGCCCTCAAATTTTTTTTATCTCTTACAGATTTTGAGAAATTCAAACCAAATTCTAATTTTCATATGTAATAGTTGGCTATGACCCGTCTTAATAGATTTTTTTTTCTCTTTTCAACGATATAAAACACAAGTGCATTGAAATTAAAATGAAGACAGAAATTGCAGAATCGTTATTTTTTTAACTGTTTTTATTAAGAGAGACCACGAATGTTGATTTTTATAGAAAGTATCAAATTATGCTAACTAAACTACGAGAAATGGCGCAAACCGCACTTAAAAATGTCTTTTAGTTTCCGAGATATGACATGAGCGTTCAAAATTTAGGTCCAAAATCGAAAAAATTGTTATTCACTTGCCATTTGTTTGGGTGAAAATTATATTTTTTATAATTAGCGGCTTATTCTAATTAAATTTCGAGGAATGCAATGTGTTATAATAATAATAATTATAATAGCCCAGTCAATTTGTACACAAAACAGAGTTCGACCTTGCAAAAGGTCATGTAATTCTAATTTTTTAATATGTTGTTAGGACCCATGTTAACAGTAAGAAACCAAATTTGCAGCTTCGAAAGACCTGTGTGACCTGCGTAATACGTAAACACCTGCAAAATTTTCGGAATTTTTTCAGTTGTTACCTAATAACTCGTAAACTATGCGTTTTCGATATATAGTCGATCGTATCATTTTTAAAGTACATTAAATTTGCAACAATTTAAGCCTAACCGCAGCTCTATACCTCTAATAGTTTCCGAGATATGGCACTTTAAAAATTAGCAATTTTTTCCAAAAAATTTAAGTTGAATTTTTTTTGCTTTTTTCGTAATTTTTGTGTTTAATTAACTGTAATTTCTGAACGGACCCTGAATGTGGGAGGATTAGGCACTTCGTGCATCACATAAATCCACTTTTTTCTGACGTCTTTTGATGTGATTATCAGAATATACCAAGTAGGTAGTCATTAGTGTTTTAAAAAGAAAATAACAAAATTTTGTGAAAACTAAAAAAATACTTTTTGTCCGACTAAAAACAAAAGCCAAATTGTCGGAAGTCATTTTAATGCATACTGTAGATTTTTTGTCCTTTTTAAGACCTTTAATTTGATATCAATCGCGATATAATTTAAAAAATATTCAGAAAAAACAAATGCCGCTCACCGACTACAATTTTTACTTATTAAACAGCCATAATTTTGGGCAACATTAGACAAAAAGTTTGATACCAATCATGATTTATGTTAAGTTTTTATTGAAAAACAAATGCCGATCATAGAAGCCATATTTTGTACCCCTTGGTGCTAATTATAATACCATACATATTTTTGTAAAAACAGATTTGATACTTGATACAAGTGCAATAACAATCTAGATCATCTCTAGTCCGTGTCGTGTCCCGTGAAGAAAATAAGTTAAGTAAATTTTTCTTACTTTTTAACGAGAAATCTGAATCTGCAATAAAAAATAGGGGTTCCCATTTAAAAAAAATTAATTGACCTTCTTTTTGCGACAACAGCGCCACCTGGGTGAAAAACAATATTACATAATTATAAGCCCCTTCTGTATGATATTTTTCACCAAGGTCATTCTGCGTAAAATATTTTGTTTTCGAAATATTTTCGAAAAACATGTTAAATGCCTCACCCGGTATATAAGATTATAATTATTTTATCGATATTCGTAATCTTTTTTGATAAAAACAATTTTAAAAATAATAATTATGCAATTTCTGCCTTTATTTTAATTTCAATGTACTTGTGTTTAATATCGTTGAAAAGAGAAAAAAATCTCTATTAAGACGGGTCATAGCCAACTATGAGCTCCATATGAAAATTTGAATTCGGTTTGAATTTCTCTAAATCTGTAGGAGATATAAAAATCTGACGTGGACACCACATGACTTCCTTGTACGCCTTGTTTGTTCATACTTTTCTTAATAACTAAAATGTAGAATAATATAAAAAATCTGACGTGGACACCACATGACTTCCTTGTACGCCTTGTGTGTTCATACTTTTCTTAATAACTAAAATGTAAAATAATATTAAAAATTCTTTTAACTTATTATACTAGTATACTCACAAATATATTTTAGTCATTTTATTTAAACTGCAGAAGAAGATATAAAGCATATTTTACTATTGTCACTGTCATGTCATAATCATTTAAATTTTACGTAGTAACAAATGTTAATCGATCATGGACTACAAGATACCGAAATACTATAAATTATAAATATATACTTTAATTATTTTTAAATGATAGCAGATACAAAAATATTTATAAAATACCGATTGTAGGTAATAATCACATAATCTTTCATTTAAAATAAAAAAATTGTCTAAAATTAAATATTTATCGAAATATTTTTAAAAAGTACTACTTCCGGTTTGTAGACTGAAACCAAAAATAGGAGGTGCACAACTAGATGCTATAACAGTCCTAAATACAAAATTTCAACTTTCTACGTCTAACCGTATTTGAGTTATGCGACACACATACGTCCGTCCGTCCGTCCGTACGTACGTACGTACGTACGTACGTACAGACGTCACGTCGAAACTAGTCATAATGGATTCAGAAAAGGTCAAAACGGATATTTCCGTCAAAATCTGAGAACCGAAATTTTTCGCGATTAAAATACTTCCTTACTTCGTACAAGGAAGTAAAAATTCTTTTAACTTATTATACTAGTATACTCACAAATATATTTTAGTCATTTTATTTAAACTGCAGAAGAAGATATAAACGATATTTTACTATTGTCACTGCTACTGTCACTGTCATGTCATAATCATTTAAATTTTACGTAGTAACAAATGTTAATCGATCATGGACTAAGGTACAGAAATACTAAATTATAAGTATATACTTTAATTATTCTTAAATGATAGAAGATACAGAAAAATTTATAAAATACCGATTGTAGATAATAATCACATAATCTTTCATTTAAAATAAAAAAAATTGTCTAAAATTAATTATTTATCAAAATATTTTTAAAAAGTACTACTTCCGGTTTATAGATTGAAACCAAAAATAGGAGGTGCACAACTAGATGCTATAACAGTCCTAAATACAAAATTTCAACTTTCTACGTCTAACCGTATTTGAGTTATGCGACACACATACGTCCGTACGTACGTACGCACGTACGCACGTACGTACAGACGTCACGACGAAACTAGTCATAATGGATTCAGAAAAGGTCAAAACGGATATTTCCATCAAAATCTGAAAACCGAAATTTTTCGCGATTACAATACTTCCTTATTACTCCGTACAAGGAAGTAAAAATTGAGGACTGCTGTGAATTCCTCGTTAAAAACTGCTTATAGAACGTGCAAATTAGAAACTTGTACTAATTCAAACAAAAAAGTTATAGGTGAAAAACGAAATTTACATTTTTGCGTATATCTAGTCATCTATGCATTTTTGTGGGAAAACAAAAACATTTTATTCAATATTTCAATTCCTTATTAGGTCATAAATAATTTACATTCTTATTACACCATTAATAATAATAATAACAATATAAATAACTTCATTTCAGCAAAATGAAAACAATAAAAGACAGTTCATTTAGAATAGGTACAAAATATAATATAAATAAAGCAGCGTGATCAGGGGCACCGACTTATCATTTTTGGCGGGGTGGGGGGAAAGGGTTGGGCAAAATCAGCGCAGTTCTTAGTTTTTTAAAATTTCGAATCAAGACACAATTTTTATTTAAAAAAATCTGACGTGGACACCACATGACTTCCTTGTACGCCTATTAATCTTTTATCTAAAATAAAAAAAATTGTCTTAAATTAAATATTTATCGAAATATTTGAAAAAAGTACTACTTCCGGTTTATAGATTGAAACCAAAAATAGGAGGTGCACAACTTTCTACGTCTAACCGTATTTGAGTTATGCGACACACATACGTACGTCCGTCCGTCCGTACATACGTACGTACAGACGTCACGACGAAACTAGTCATAATGGATTCAGAAAAGGTCAAAACGGATATTTCCGTAAAAATCTGAGAACCGAAATTTTTCGCGATTACAATACTTTCTTATTACTCCGTACAAGGAAGTAAAAAGAAAAGTGACAAAGCATAACAAAGCGAAATGCAACGCAATCAAGACACATGACAGAATAAAACGCGCGAAATACAATAATACAAACAGTCTATGAAATACATGATGAACAAAAAAAATTGAACAAAACCTCCCTAAATCCCTAAAGAGGTGCAAATGTCCTAGTTTTAGGGATAAAATCCCTAATATGGCAACACTGCCGTATAGCGCAGGCATCACTATACCTATACCAACGTAGAAACTAGTAATAATTTGCTTTCTAAGAATCACAAACTCTAAGAATGCTTGTAACAATGTAGCTCAATTTGTGCAATGCTACAAGTGCTGCAGTGGTGTAAATAAATTACCTACCTATATTGAATATTTTAGACAATGATTTTTTTCCATATTTATTTTTTATTTATTTTTTAATAACGGTTTCGGTTTTATGTAAAATTTGAATGAGGGGGCGAAATGATACTTTCGCTCCCCCTGCTCTGATTCTTAGAGGGCGATCGCCCCTTTGGCCCCCCCGCCCCATAGTCGGCGCCTATGAGCGTGATCGTGATCGAAAGACGGCAATGTGTAAAAATGGACCATTTTGTGCCGACTTCAAATCGTTATCCAGTGTAATTATTATTTAATAATTTTTAGAGGATATTTCTGCAGGCAGTTTAATTTTTTTTAAGTTGTATGTCATTATTATCAGAAATATAAGTTTTTGGTTTGGTTATGAAGGAAACGCTTATGTTAGTGTTATATTTCAGTAGTTTTTCATTAACGTGAAATTATTTTCTTTGATTAATTGGTAAATTTTTAATCAATAGATGTCCGTAAGCACGGTGAGCTCAGCAACGCGTCAGTTCAGAGGATCACCCAGCTCTATCCTTTCCTCTGACAGTGATATCCGATTTACGCGGAAGAAACTGAGTTCTAGTACACGATGTGGATGCTGCATCATAGCGTTGGTCCTGCTGTTTCTTCTGCTGGCTGCAGGAGCCCTCTACGTTGCATGTAAGTTGTAATATTGATAATTTGACTATCAGAATCACTGATAAATTTTATTTACTATAAATTATATTTAGTTTAATTTTTTTTTAAATATTTAACTTGTCCGAAGTTCTGCAATTACCTAAGTATATATAGTCCAGTCATTAGAAGTCCAGTTAGGAGATGTTTTGACTGAAGACTAATGCATAATCAAGTGAAATTTGGCATGCGAGTAGTTAAAAACATACAGAAACAAAAATAAAATTCGCTCCACCTTGGTATGCTTCACTTCCCACAAAAATTTTCAGTTGAAACTCAAAATTTTCTTGTAACGCATTTTCCTCGAAAACTATCAAAGATTTTGGAAAACGTTTTGACAGGATGAAAGCTGAGAAAATTTTCTATCAAAATGGTCCTTGAAAATATGTCATAAGTAGCACCGTGTAGGCACCAGCCGTTTAATAATCGAATGACTTGAGAATTTTCTGTATAGTTGGCGCTACATTGAGAATGACGTAATAAATTCGCCGCTACAGAATGAATGTGGTATATCATTTTGTAAAGATAAAAATTACATTTTATTCGTCAAGGCTTCTACTTTTTAAAGAATCATAACTCAGTATTAGAAGATGTTCAAAGAATTCTCAATATTTTCAATATCTTGAATGTAATTGTAAATTCGTAGAGGATTATCTTCACCAAATCATCCCCAATCTATTTGGAGGGTTGTGTGTTGTACGTCCACACAACTTTCTTATACACAACCAGCCTTTGGAAACTTATATTGCAATTGCAGGCGCTCGGCCTTTATTTATAGTACCTAATTACACTTAATAGATGGCGCTATTGACAGTTGGCAGCCATGAATGATAACAAAATTATCTATTTTATCAACTTTACCAACAGTTGGCAGCTATGAAACTAGTTGACATTAGAACATTTGAAGAGTTCCATTGTTATCATTATTATGATCCACCACATCTCCTCAAATGCATGAGGAATAATAATCAAATACGATTTAAAATTTACAATTGACGGGGCAGAAATAACGGCAAAGTGCCAACACATTGTCGATGTTTACGAAGAGGACATCGAGGAAGAATATTTTTTGCTGATGTAATGTATTTCGAAATTTAAATTTATATTACACACATTTATTATTTATTGTAAATATAAATAATTTTCAACATATTTAATGTGAATTTAAAGAAAATAATTGTGGTACAATAAATGTATGTAATAAAAATTTTAATATCGAAATACATTCGCTTTGAAATATTTTTGTTGTTAAACGGGCTGCATTCTTTACACTTCATAAGTCCAGTATTACGTATTTCCTAAGGTTCATTGTTTTGAAAAAGATAAAAAATAATATTTAATTTAACTAACAACTATTATGATAAATTATTATAAGTTAAATACATTATACCGTATCCTAATCGCTTAACGCTTATCCTATTATCCTATATTAATATTAAGTTTTTAAATTTCTAATGTAATTTAATATTAAATTTAAAAACTGTACTTACCACAGCTAAAAAAATGAAGAAATATAGAAGTATTTCGTATTTCGCTAAACACAATCAGTTTCACAGCAAGGTTTTAATTTTTCACAATATGTGCGGAAACCAAAGATATAGAATACGCATGTGCCAGTGTAGAATGTACAATTCGGCGGGAGATTTAAATTAACTATTTTATGTTTTGGCATACGAGTTAAAACTTACCCGTATATATACATTTATAAACATTCTAATATATTAATTATTAATTATTTTTAATACTACAATTTTTTTCAATAAATTATTATATCTAATCTCATTCTGATCATGCATTTGGCGCCTTTTGAAAAGTGGCGCCTATGGTCGGGGCCACATCGGCCATACCCTAGTTACGGCTCTGCACATACACATACACACACACACACAGATATCATCGCCAAATTATCAAAATCGTGTTCTAGGGACTTCAAAACGTGCGGTTATCCGTTGAAAACTCACTATCGAAATTTTAGCATGATTACAATTAATACCTCTCTTACAGATATGAGTGGCGAGAGGTAAAATAGTATATTAAAACATAAGTTAGGGAAGGCGACTTTTTCTAACAAGAGTTCGAAATTCGCACACGAGCGCGTAGGCGCGAGTGACCGAACGAACGAGTGCTAGAGAAGCCTTCCGTAACGAATGTTTTATACTATTTTCTCTGTTGAGGCAGTTTTTGATTCAATTTAAATTATTTATGTATTTGACAGTTTGCATTAGGGAAATTTTTTGGTAGAATAATTATGTTGGTGACAGTAATTTGTGCTCGACAATTGATGAGTTTTGTTTGTTGCCTAGGTGCTTTGTATATTATTTAAATTTGTTCTTTATTAATCAAATAAATTAAAATGTCAGATAGAAAAATTTATGAATGAAGCACCCGACAGAGACTATTTTTCAATAAAAGTAAGCTAAGTATACCTATTAGTAATTATATTTAAATTATAATTTTAGAACAATATTTTTAGGTTCTGGCAATAACGGGTTATTCCGGCGTGTGCAGAAGGGATGAATTCACTAATATAATCTTAATAGATGAAATAAAGTACAAAATTAATTCAATTTTTGTAACAATATCAAAAACTCAAACGAATGGTCCAAGATGATTTGCAAACGAATGAAGTTTGGATTAATTTAATCAAAAATTATATTAATTTTAAGACCGGGTGTAGTAAAAAACAAGATTAATATTATATTTATATTATTTAGTTTATCTTAGATGTTTTATTTGATTCAAATTAATAAAATTAACGTCAAAAGTGAATCCCGTTTTGTCAAAATTGTTCGTTGCCCGTTGCCTAGATATTTTGTTTATTTAATGCAGTGCTACCAGTCGCTGATAACAAAATTTCACCAATAATCGTAGGTAATGAAGCTCATACCAGCATCAAAATTAGAACTGGTATGAACTCATTCTAGTTCCAAAACAGAGAAATAAATTTATCAAATAAAACGTTAAAATCTTGTAATCCATGATCGGTTGATTTTTGTTTCTGCGTAAAAAATATTGACAGCTGAGACGGGTGACCGTTGGCACTAACGTCATAAGTAAGATATTGTTGTAGTAATTGAACTGAAGATGGCTTCAACACAAATAAGAGTTTTCCTGTGAATGAATCTTTTGATTCAGGTGACGCAAATTTTTGTGTTTGAATATTTTAGATTTTTATTTGTATATTTTAAATGGGCACCGGATTGTACGTATACATTTATGTTTATAAATCCAGATATGGCGGGAGGTTGTGTACTGGCCACATCATATTTTTACTTCCTTCTTTAAATTTAAAATTGTGGTATAAAATTTATATTCGGGATATATCGTTAATATTCGCTCAAATTTGATACCACCTAACTCAATATTTTATGTTACGTTGCGGAATATTATAAACAGTGGCTCAAGTAATGCTTATGCCGCTCTTCTGAAAACTATTGTGTTCATTTTTACACTTATTCGTATTCCAGATGTTGTACGTTGTTTTGTTTATTTTATGTAATATTCTTGTGCAAGATGACAATCTAGTTAATTTTGTTTAGGTATTTGTAAAATAAATTATTAGTTAAAATGATTAAAATTAAGTTGTATATCTGCATATACCTATTTGTAAAATATTGCATATTTATGTTATTTTGCGCATATATTGGCCGTATTTCAATGCATATTTCAATCACATTTCTCTGCATATAATCCGCACTCTAAATAAAAAATTACTACATAATTAATATTTAGTTTTACATGGTTTTACATTCAATTTAGAATATGACTTCTTTCCCAATAATAATAATAATACGTTACTACCTTACGAAATCTTTAATAGTGCAATTGTCTTATAAATAAATAATGTATGTAGGTACCCACTTGAACAAAAGAGTTAGAATTATATTTTTACATAATAGTCATTCAAACATTTAACTATGCTACTGTGCATTGTAAATTTTAATAACAAAATTTTTCTTATTTATTCTTGTATTTTATATTTTAGTTTGTCTGTATTATCAAAATATATTATCAAAGAACAAGTAAGAAATACAGATATTGTCTTTAAATGTATATCGGAAATATCACATAATTTAAATAGTAGCACAACATTAATTACTATATCACAAAATGTAAGCCAAGAAGGAATATGGAAATATGATAAATTATCTATAATAACAAATAATTTGACTTTTGCTTACCAAGCTCAGAAATTGTTTATGTTTGACAACCATATTTTAATATTAAATACAGTAGAAGATTTAAATGAACTATTAAATAAACTTTTTATATTACCGTTTTGGAATCCTAGAGGAAAATTTATTGTTTACTTTTATGAATCAACAAATCTTTCTAAAGCAATGGCCATTGCCTGGAAATATTACATAATTGATATAAATGTTTTATCTTTTTCTAATAACTCTTTGGAAGTCTACACATATTTTCCGTACAGACGTAATATTTGCATATTAAACACAACAGAAGAATTATTATTTAAATGTTCAGATGATATGTTAAAAAATTCATTTCCAACAAAAGTTCTTGATAATTTTAATGGTTGCAATTTTAATCTTCTTGCTATGCCTATACCACCTTACGTTTTAAATGTTGCTTCAAACAAAGAAGACTCTAGACAAGGCGGATTTGAAGTAGCATTAATAAACTCTGTTTTAATAAAATTGAATTTGACTCCAAATTATCTTAAACACAACTTAACAGAGTATGGAAAGAGACTGCCAAATGGTACATTTTCGCATCTATTTGGAAGTGTGCAAAAAAGAAATGCAGATATGATGTTAGGTCTTGGTGCAAATCCTACTGGAACGACTGAATTTGAGTTATTGAAGCAAACCACTATGGAATATTTATCTTGGTGGGTACCAACTGCTGAACCAATTCCAGAATGGATGAATTTGTTTAATGTTTTCACACCAGTTGTCTGGACTTTAATTTTATCAAGTGTTGCTGTTAATTCTATAATTTGGTGGATATTGTCCGGAGTTGAACAGAAATCTATTTCTATAAAGCGATTTCCAGCGTTTTTTATTGACTCCTTTTATATTTTGTTGCAAGGAAGTACTGCAATATCTAAATGTATTTATATAAAACTGCTGGTATTATTCTGGTGTATTTATAGCGTTCTTATATTTACTGCACATCAAAGCCAACTAGTTAGTATACTGACAAAAACTCGATATGAAAAACAAATTTCAACAGTAGAAGAATTAGCAAATTCAAAATTACAAATTGGATTTTACAATTTAACCGTTCATGCTTTGTATTATGTAAACGATACACCAAGTAATAAGATCATTGCTAAATATGAGGCATGTCCTGTTGATGAGACTTGTTTAAATCGAACAGCTTTTGGAAGAAACTATGCAACTATAAAGAATAAACGACAAACTCAATATTACATTAATAAATATTATACATCTCCTCGTGGAGCACCTCTTATTTATGAGGTTAAACCTAGTTTAAGGTTTTTTGCAGGTTTTGTTGTACTGAAGGGTTTTCCTCTTCTACCAAAGTTTAATAAAATTTTGTCGTATTTGGGATCAGGTGGATTTATAGACAAATGGAGCAAAGATGTTGCATTTACAGAATCAATTCCTGAGAAACCTGAATATGTATTGTTATCGCTATCACACGTGTTTGCTGGATTTTTGTATTTATTTGTAGGGTTGACCCTGTCTTTTACTACTTTTGTTCTAGAAATAATTGTGAAGAAAGTAGAAAGTAGTTACTCAAAAGCTAAATAAAGACAATAATTAATATCTCTGAAATATAATTTTGAGTCTACCACAATTTTGACATAATTGCCCAAGTAACAATTATGACCAAATATGACGTTGATACAATGTACATAATTTTAGTCATAAAGACGTCTTGAAGACGTGTATGCGTGGAGCTATGAAACGTCATTTTTTGACGACAAAATGACGACTTTAAAGAAGTTTTTGTGACATAATATTCTGATAAAAATATGCCAATTTTTATGCAATTTAATTAAAAAACAAAATACTGATTTATTTGTATTTTTATTTTGACTTTTTTTGTTTGTAAGTATTAGAAGTAATCCGTTGAAAATTGACAGTTAGCTGGATTTGAACATTGACCTTTGGGACGGTATCCTACGCTTCTAACTGCGGCTAATCTGACATTATATAATTTGATAATATGAAATATCAATATAAAGTGAATAGTAGTAGTATTAATTTAGTAGTAATAAATAATATAGATTTAAAACCATAACTTTTAAAAACATTAGAAATAAAATAATTGATAGTTCTAATCGTTATGATTTTGACGATTCATTTTAGGGTAGATTCCGATGCCCAATAACAAAAACCTAAAGAACAAAAATATCAAAAGACGCAAATGCGTATGCTGACAAAAACTCTTGTTTAAATAAATTAATATTCTTTTATTGTAGGCAGTTGAAACTAATGATAGACTGTTTTTCCTCGGTTTTCTAATAAATACCCAATATAAGTTGACTTTATCGTCATCATCATTTATAGCTATTAATATAACAAGAATATTATGCGATTTATAATACCGAGGATGTTGCTAAGAGACGAGGTGAAACCGAGTCTCTTTGAACATACAAGGGGGCTTAAATCGCTTATATTCGTGTTATGCTGGGTCCACACTTGAACATTTTAGTCCGAACGAACAGAACGAACTGAACGCGCAGAGCAGAATAGTCTGAACAAAAGCTCGTTGCGTTCGGCAGATTCGCCGAATTATTGGTTTTCCAACATGCTTGAAGCATTCGCAGTGAATGTCAATAATGGATTCCAATTTGACGGTAGCATTTGGTGTTTTTTAAATTATTTGTAAGCTAGAAAAAAATAAGAAAAGGCGAAGAAATATGGGGTAAGAATAAAATGCTCACCATTGCTGATCTTGTGTATTCTTCGTTAAATTTGTGGCTTCTGGCGTAAATATAAGGCGTTTTATATGTATGCCAGGTAATTCAATTTTGCTGACTGACATGACATGCTGACCATTGCAGAACATGTTTATTTTCTATCAATATTCTGATATTTGGCATAATTATAAAAATTTAAAGTGTTTTATATATAAACCAAGTAATTCAATTTAGCTGACCGCTAAAAATTTAAGCTGACCTACACTGACCACAAATTTAACTAAGAATACACAAGTTCAGCATTTTTTTGGGTCAACATTTTATTTATATATCCAGAAATGGGTAATAGGACACTTTATTATTTCACCTATTCTCATCCAAGCGTCATGTTTCTTTTAACTTATTGTAATAAAACCCATGTTTAGGGTTCCATAAGACATGGTGTTGCTCATAAATGTCTATTAATTACAATTTTCCCTGTCCCATTCCATTTTCAACACACAATAATTTATATATATATATATATATATATATATATATATATATATATATATATATATATATATATATATATATATATAATCTTTTTATATCTCTTAATACCCTTTCGGGTGTCGAGATCGGGTTTGCATATAATATAATAATTTATAATAACCTTCAAATACACACAATACAGCTGTCTATGTTTATACAAAGAATGCTGCGATCAAGGCGATCAGCACGAACGGTGCGAATTCCCGTCAACTGAATGATTCGGCGAACAATAATTGTTTTCTTTGACCAAGTCCGATTTACCGACAAGCACCGGAAAACATTTGGCTCGTTCGGTTCGGCTCGGAGAGACGTCCACACTTGGCGAATTCGGCTTGCGCGTACTGCTTGTTCGGTTCGTTCGGGCTAAAATGTTCAAGTGTGGACCCAGCATTATATTCAAAGCTTAATCGTATCATCAAAGATAGCTAAGTTAAAACAAATCAAGAATTTTATTTGTCAATTAGTTGACAGTTCGCATATTATGGAAGGTTTTGATGTTATTATGGTTGTATCTAACGTATTAAGTCCGTAACTAATGAATTATAAGTATCTAACGTATTATAAGTAACTAACGTATTATGTTGTTTATAATTATCAAAAAATGTTGCATGTTATAAGGTAATAACAGTTGATGATACGATTAATATAACTAATAAATTTTATTTACGTGTCATAATAAGGTCGACGGTCAGGCTTATGTTACTTGGGTAAATTCTAAATTTATTGTAATAATCGGGTGTTCCTCTTTATTATTTCTAGCACAATTAATATAACATTTATCCATTCACTTTACAACAAAAAGTTGTTTTTTTTTAAAGTAAGTAAGTAAATAGTTTATTGTTACCTTTCGGTGTACAAAATCTTTACAATATTACATTTGCATTTACATTTAAAGTGGTAGGTATATTTTTATGTTCAACATTTTTATTTTGTTCTTATACTGTATACTTTTTTCATCCATTCCGTGTCTGGGTTTCCGTCATGTAGAATTTGTTGTGTTGATTTGCCGTTATATAATTTTTCGTTGCAGTCTCTTCTTAAATGGTCTATTGTCTCAAAGTCTTTCCCACATATTCTGCATTGTCTGTCGTCGTCTCTCATCCAGTATTTATTTCTTTTTTCTTCGTTTCCTGCTCTATATCTTGCAATTATTTTAACATTATTGTTGTCTGTTGTCAAGTATCGTGGTTTATTTGTGGTCAATAAGTGTTTGTATCCTGGATTATAAGTTCTTATTTGAATTTGAATATCTTGTTCTGTCTGTGTAATTTCGTCCACCATATTGTAGCCTGTATTTCTTCGTCTTTCTATATCTGTCGTTGAATGTCCGTTACTTTCATAAAATTTAGCTCGTTTTACTTCCCATTGATTCTTTTCTTGTTTTCTTTCTTCTTTTCTTGATATTTCCACCCAACAATCATATGCAAGGCTTTTCCATGGTGTCCTTCTTAATTTCTCTTCAAACTTCATTGCTCTTCTTCCTGCTTCTGTCTTCATTTTGAACCGTTTTGTTTCTTCCTCTATTATATACACAGGTGTTTGTGTATCTAGTCCGAGTATCCATCGAACATATTTTGTTTGTATTTTTTCTATTTTGCTTTGCTCTTTCCAACCCCAAATCTTAGCCCCATACATTCTGATGCTTGCAATTAATTTATCAAACAGTAACATTCTTAGTTTAAAGTTATTTTTAAATTTTCTGTGCCCTATGCCCCAAAATTGTGGGAGGGCTATGTTAGCTTTCTTTGTTGTCTGCTTTATATGTTCATTCTCTTCGCCGTTCTTGTGAAATGTATACCCCAGATACTTAAAAGTTTTACCTTTTCTATTTCTTTTCCTTCCCATTGCCATATGTCTTTTGCTTCCCTGCCTCTTCCTTTATTGAAAATAATCTTAGTTTTTTCTGTGTTTAATACCATATCTTTTTTCTTTAGGTATACCTCGAGTCTCTTCAATAAGGAATCCATTTCTTGTTTTGTTTTCGCAACTATTGCCAGGTCGTCGGCGTACGATAGTGTCCAAAATTTTTTGCTCCCGATTACCATGCCTCCTGTCTATCCTTTAGCACAGTGAGCTTCGATATCCGACATGTAAATAGAGAACAGTATAGGACTTAAAGGGCATCCTTGCCTAACTCCGCACGTTGTCCAAAACTTCTCTCCTTCTTCACTGTCTATTTTTACAGAGCTTATGGTTTCAGAGTATATTTCCGCTATTCTCTCTACTAAATTTTCTTCAATGCCAGATCTCGTCAGCATTTCTATCAGCTTTTTCCTATTTACGATGTCGAATGCTGCCTTCAAATCTGCGAATAGTACATATAATGTTCCCTTTTCTTTACTTATCGCCTTCTGTATTGCGTAATTTAATATATAGATGTTGTCGATTGTGCCTCTTCCTTTCCTGAAGCCTACTTGGTTATCTTGGAGTATGTTTCTCTCTTCTGCTTCTTCGCTTAGTTTCTCCTCTAGTATCATGGGATATATTTTGTATGGCGTGTCTACCTCTGTAGTTTATAGTTTCTTCTCTGTCTCCGTTTTTGTGTATTGGATTGATGATACCTTTCCTCCACCTTTGAGGGAAACCTTTTCCATTCCAAACATCATTTATTATTTTTGTGAGTTTGTCGACTATTTAGTTTGTCCCGTATATCCAAGCTTCGTTTTGTATTCCGTCTTCTCCTGCCGCTTTTCGTTTTCTCAGTTTCTGTATTTGTCTTCGTACATCACTTTCTGTTATATGAGTCGTTTGGTTGTGTGTGCTTTGGGTTCCTAATGGTATGATGCATTTTTTGTCACTTCCATTTAACTGAGTCATGAAGTAAGTTCTCCAGGCACTCATTGGTATGTTTTTGCTGGCTGTGATATGTTTTCTCCTTTCTGAATTAATGTATTGCCAGATATCTGTTTCATTCGATATATTTCTTATTTTTTCCTCTTCTCTTGTTTGTTCTATCTTCTGCTTTGTTTTGCATAGTTCTCTATATTCTTTTCTCTCTTTTAGAAAGACCTATTTTCTTACCATGCCTTTTCTCCAGTTATTCTGTAATCTTCGTACTTTCTTTTGGCTCCACATTCGTCCCACCAATTGCTTTTTCTTATGTAATCTTTCTTTTTTCGGAATTTTTTTTTCGTTAAAGAGTTGTGTATATTATCTATCAGTTCTTCTATAGCTGCGTTGCAGTCGTCTTCTTTAAATATTTTTTGTTTTAATTTTTCTTGATAATTTATTTTTCCTTCTTCGGACCAATCTATTCTAATTTTCTCTTTTACTATTTCTGTTCTTTTACTTATGTATTCTAATTCTATAACAAGTGGCTGATGATCGGATTCTATTCTGTCTGTTATAGTAAAGGATTTTATTTTGCCCATTGCTTCTTCGTTTGCGATGCCGTAGTCAATAACTGATTCTCCGTTTGGGCCTATATAAGTAAATTGTCCTTCTTCGTCCCCTTGTGTATGCCCATTAAATATATTTAGTCCATTTTCTTCTATGAATTCTAGTAGCTTTTCTCTTTCGCTGTTGATTAATTTGTCTTTTGATTTCCTGTTATTTTCAGTTCCATCTATCATGTCGATAATTTTTCCTTCTTCCCCTACTCGTGCGTTGAAGTCGCCTCCTAATAATAGGTTATATTCATGTCTGTCGTCTATTTCTTTTATTTGCTCTTGTATTTGTTTTATTTCTCCTTTGCTATATGTTGTTATTATTTTCCATTTATCTCCTTCTATTAATAATGTTCGTTCTTGCATTTGATCTGTACTCCTTCCCCCCGGTATTTCGTCTAATGTGTTTCTGACCCCGGTTATTATACCCCCCTTTTATGTTCTCTGTTTGCATATACGCATTGCCATTTAAATTTATTCGGGAGTTTGGTTCCCCAACTCCTCCATCTTTCTCTTCAATCCACGTCTCTACTTAGCCGATAAAATCAAATTCTTCTACGTAGTTCCAGAAGTCGTTGTCCGTATTCTTTAAGCCAGCCGTGTTCCAGAATCCTATTTTATTGTTTTGCGCTCCTTGCTTTAGTCGTTTTTTGACTCTTCCTCTGGTGGCGCTGTTGGTACCGTTTCATTTGTGATTCCTTTAATTGGCCTGTCATCGCATATGCTGTAACTGCTTGTCCTTTGACGAACTCTGTATTTTGTGGTCTGCTTTGTATCTGCTGGTATTGGTTTCTGTTTCTTCGTTTCTTGTTTTTCGTTGTCTTTTTCATTTTTTTGGGTCTGTCTCTCCTTTATCTTTTCTTCGACTTTTCCTTCTGACAGTTGTCTTTTCTTTTCGTTTTTTTCGTGAGCTGTCCATGTTGCTTCTTTTGTACTTGTTGTTTCTTCTTTATTAAATGGCTTGCCGTCAACATAGAGCTTGTTGTACTTTATTATTGCATGTCTGCCCTCTTTACGCATCTCTTTCATCAGTGGTAATAAACTCTTTCTTTCTTCTGCAACATCTTTCGGGAAATCTTCTGAAATTACGATGCTTGTTCCTTTTAATAACTTTGTATTCGTTAAGATATTTATTACCTTTCTTCTTGTTGTTAATGTTAGTAGTACTGGTCTATTCTTGCCGTTCATTCCAATCCTGTATATATTATCTATTTCAAAAATAGCAATTTCTACTTTTAGTCTTTTGGTTATTAAATCTAGACATGCATTTTCAAGTTCATGCCTGTTTCTCTCTCTTTCCGTTAGTCCAAATATGACAATATACTTTTGCTCGTTTCTTTTGCTCGTCAAGAGCGTCTGCTGTTACCGTGAACTTGACCTGCATACACTTTTGCATTTTTGCTACTTCTGTTTTTAAATCTGCTATCGCATCTAAAATAGCTTTTGTTTCCATCCTGTACTGCTAGCTCTATCTGTCTGTCTAAAATAGTAACTTAGCGTCGGTAATTCTGTTGTCGTAACTGCTCTACTACAATTCAAACAGTCACCTGTAAAACCGCTGACTGGTGTTACTATTAGACACTAGATGTCGCTACTTGTTCACTACGGACGGGTCTTTATTGCAACGTGAGACGTGACTCGTGTCTATTCTAACCTGATACCTTTGACTACTTACTTTTGGGAACATGCCACAGTGTCGACAAGTCATAGTTCCGACAAGCCACAGCATCTAAAAGTCATAGCGTATAAATGTCATAGCATCGACAATTACCCCCACTCTTGAGTTCATAGCGTTTAACTGTTAAACAGTCATAGCGTATAAATGTCATAGTGCCGACACTTACCCCCACTCCTGAGTTCATAGCGTATAACAGTTTTAAAAGTCATAGCGTATAAATGTCATAGAATCGAATAAATGCCACACCACGGAGTTCTGTTGGACTCAATTAGGGTTTTGTTAGTATTGATTAGTTTATTTAAAAAAAAAAACGGAGTTCTGTTGGACTCAATTAGGGTTCTGTTAGTATTGATTAGTTTATTTTAAAAAAACGGAGTTCTGTTGGACTCAATTAGGGTTTTGTTAGTATTGATTAGTTTATTTAAAAAAAAACGGAGTTCTGTTGGACTCAATTAGGGTTTTGTTAGTATTGATTAGTTTATTTTTAAAAAACGGAGATCTGTTGGACTCAATTAGGGTTTTGTTAGTATTGATTAGTTTGGGTACAAATGTGCAAATCGAAGTGTGAAAATTGGTATATGGGTAGCTGGCCATTGTGGTGGGGGAACTTTTATACGCTGTGGTTTTTCGGACGTGTTGTTATTAGGCGGTATGGTTTTTATACGCTATGACTTTTAAAACTGTTATACCCTATGAACTCAGGAGTGGGGGTAAGTGTCGGCACTATGACATTTATACGCTATGACTGTTTAACAGTTAAACTTTATGAACTCAGGAGTGGGGGTAATTGTCGATGCTATGACATTTATACGCTATGACTTTTAGATGCTGTGGCTTGTCGGAACTATGACTTGTCGACACTCTGATATGTACTCTTA
The DNA here is from genome assembly GCA_947534325.1 of Agonum fuliginosum. NCBI lineage: Eukaryota > Metazoa > Arthropoda > Insecta > Coleoptera > Carabidae > Agonum > Agonum fuliginosum. The sequence goes on along the minus strand of OX384029.1, from coordinate 20,316,359 downwards.
CTTTTCTTATCTTTTCTGATGTCTCTCTACTCAGCCCTCTGTTCCCACACAATCACACCGTCCACTATGAAACACTGCTTGACTGTACACTAAATTTTTTTATTATTTTTGTTTAATTTACTTGCTATATTTTGATATTGCTCAGCTGCTGCACTCCACGTCTACACTCTACGCCTACCACCGCTCTTCTCAACAAAAAGTTAATATTAATAAATTGTATGATTATAGTAGTTTATGATACATGTACGTAAAGTTAGTCTTTTTTACACATGTTGCTCAAGATTAGAATACGAGCGAAGCGAGTGTTCTAAGAGTAACAAGTGTAAAAAAGACACTTTACGTACAAGTTTCATACACTATTTTTTGCAATATATAACATTTAAAATAATATAAATTAAATGATGATAAATTTGAATTTTGATTAAAGTAATCACATTACATTTGATCACTGTTTATATGACAAAAAACAATCAAAATAAAGTGATATCGCTGTTTATCAACAAATAATTGTCATTTTTAGAAAAAATGTGTGATTTAGATGAAAGTACTAATAGTGATAGTGATGTACAGTGTACGCCGCCAAATATAAGACAACAAGCAAATGATGTTAGCGGCAATTTGCTTCCTGAAAAATCAAGAGCTATTTATAATAAACAATACCAATATTTTATGGACTGGTGCAAGGAGAAGGGTGTTAAAAAATTCACAGAAAATGCAATACTAGCTTATTTTTCAGAAAAATCCAGCACTATGAAAGTTTCCACTTTATGGTCTCTTTATTCTATGTTGAAATCAACATTGAAGTTGAAAGATAATGTTGATATATCCGAGTATCACAAATTAAAATCGTTTTTAAAAAGAAAAAATGGCTGGAATGTAGAATAGGTGTTTAAGAGAAAATGCGTTTTTTTAGGAGATCGTTTATTATGCTTAAATATGACATAAACAAGCGGAAGAGTGTTTTTAACATGATTTTTTGAAGAAAATGAATTTTTTTTGGTTAACCTCAATGTGTCAAAATTGCAAACATTTGAATAAAATGACGTTTTTGTATGTTAACCTGAATGTGTCAAAATGGCTAAAAATAAAGCCCCACGAACTCGGTTTTGGTATTTACTACACTAACAAAGCTAAAAAAAACCGTACTAGAGCCCCACAAACTCGGTTTTTGTTTTTACTACACTAACATAGCTAACAAAACCGTACTAGAGCCCCACAAACTCGGTTTTGGTATTTACTACACTAACAAAGCTAACAAAACCGTACTAGAGCCCCACAAACTCGGTTTTGATATTTGCTACACTAACAAAGCTAACAAAACCGTACTAGAGCCCCACAAACTCGGTTTTGGTATTTACTACACTAACAAAACCGTACTATAGCCCCACAAACTATTAATGGTAAAACGGAATAGCGGTAAAAAATTAAAAAACAATAATCAATAATTTGCATAGTAATCATTTTTTTTGTATTCATGTTTTTAACATGGCAAACACTATTGAAATTTGTATTAATCTAAAACAAATGTAATATTGTATTTATGTCAAATAATTTCTAAAACTTAGAAAAACAGGTAATAAAAAGCGTTATATCTGTGAAAAATATATTTATTTATTGATGTCTCCATTACATAAATGTATAAAAACGTTAAATCACATGTTTAATCTGTCAATTTTTCAGCATAACCAGTGTTGACAGTTGTCCCAAATTTTACCCTAAAAACTAACAAAATCGGCCCAAATCCTTGCTTCCGCGGCCTAATTTTATTCTAGGACAGAGAATAGGAATGAACCGATTGACACCAAAAAAAGTGAAATTCCTCTTAAACACCTATTCTACACTTTAGCCGAAAAGGCTCTGGATATAGACCGAAAAAATCAAATTTTTTTGTATAGCTGACGTAAATAAATTTTTAATGGAAGCACCAGATGACAAGCATTTGCTACACAAGGTAGCTTGGCTGGAGCCTGCCGCAGAGAAGAACTGGCTAAACTGACTCTGGACAATATTGAAGAGAAAGATTCTTTAATTATAATAAGAATACCAGATACAAAAACATATCAGCCCCGTACTTTCACTGTATTTAATGGCTTAAATTTAATAGAAATATACAAGAAGTATACAGCACTTCGTCCTAAGAAAGTGGCCCATAGACGTTTGTTTCTGCAGTATAGGAATGGTAAATGTACTGTGCAACCAGTTGGTATTAACCAATTTGCGAAGATACCACGATTAATTGCGGAATATCTTCAACTGTCAGAGATTGTGGCAGCTATACTGGCCATACATTTCGAAGATCTTCTGCCTCACTTTTAGTGGCGTCTGGAGCAGACATTCTAAGTTTGAAGAGACACGGAGGCTGGCGTTCAAACACTGTTGCAGAGGGATATATAGAAGATTGTATAGAAACAAAAACAAATGTGGCTCAAAAGATTCTTGGCGGAGGAGCAGAAAATCGGACACCCGCCACCACTAATACCTCCATGACACCCGCAGCCGAAGCCGCAAGAGATAACGAAACTAATCCTCCTGAATTAGGAAAACAATTAGAACTAACAAATATGACCAATGTAGAACAAAATATTATGCATTTTTTACCTTCCACATCATCCGGTATAAATTTAAATAATGTAACAAATAGTACCTACTATAAATATAACGCTTCAGAAATAAATAATTAAATACTAAGTTGAAATGATCGTTTTTGTCAAATAGCACTCAAATATTACATTTTTTCTAAACTGTGCAAAAAAAGTTTTTTTTTGCACAGTTCTAGTAAAGTGTTCAAAAAATTATTTTTTTTGAACAGTATAAAAAACAATAGCTTTACGTGCTCTTGACAGTTCTAAAATGTCAACTTTTTATATGACATATTGCAAAAAATATTTTGTAATATATCTTGTTTAACTTTTTAATCTTTTACAAAACTCAATCAGTTTAAAATTAAGTGTAGGACAGATTGTAAAATTAGGATTTTTATAAAAAGCCTAGGCATACTATTGCTATAATTAGCAGTTGGGTACAAAGTAACATAATTTGTATTTTATATATTGTACTCGTATAATAATATTGACTTCACATCCACATTTTCTGTAATGTAATAACGCTCCGCATCGCACATTATCAATGTCGTAGGCAGATTGTAAAATTAGTCTTTTTATAAAAAGCCTTAGGCATCTAAGCATAAGAACACAATGTCATATTATTTTATTATACTCAAGAAGGGTATTAGGTAGTTTCTTTATTTAGTTCAGTTCAATCAACCAGAACTGAGTATGTGGGTCTCACGAAGGGTATTGGATTGTTTATATAGTTCAGTTCAATCAGAGTTTGTGTCATCGAGTATTTATTACTCAAGATGGGTAGTATTGGGTTTATTTAATTCAGTTCAGAGTTTAAGACTCTTAAGTGTTATAGTTACCATCTTTACATTTCAGTTCTTGTCTGCAATCTAATTATATTTTAAATTTTAATAGGTAGTCACTTATTATACCACAAAAGCTTCGAAAATACTGCCGACTGATGAGACGTATTTCCATAGAAACAACTCGAGACCGGAGGTCGAGCGAGAGATGGTTTGCGGAAATACGTCGAACCAGGAGGCAAAAGTATTTTCTACTATTTTTGACGATCGAGTGGTATAATACGCAATGACTATTTCATGAATAAAACAAATTTAACAATTTTAAATAACACAATTTTATTTATTAGCATAATTTTTAAATTCATTTTAAATATTTTGATATTTAGTAAAAAATAAACAAACACTTATTATTGTTGTAGAAAAAAGTAGATGCCCACAAACGTGAAGTGTAATTTATATTAAGGGATGAAATCCAAGGAAGGTTTTCAAGTAAAAGCGTTTTTCTTCACTTTCTTCATTTATATAATAGGTCGACCGGTTTCGGATATTATAATATCCATCTTCAGGACAAGACTACAAAATAATATACCATTAGTGTCAACACCAATTGGCTACGTCCAATACACAAATACAAAAATAACACAAATAAAATTATACAAAATAAATAAATATAAATAGTGACGCAAATTATCATTATTGCTTGGTACTGAATTTATTAAAAATACGACATGAATGACTAGTGAGAGTAGTAATAATATAAAACACATTTTTAAAAATTGGACTACATAGTGACTAGAGTTTTTTTTTAAAACAGACATCAACATAACATTGTAAAATAACTAAAAATACTTACAAAAAAGCATAAGCATCAAACTGTCTCCTATGCTTTTATTATTTCCCTTAATACTTATTATTGTTTGTTGTGTCATGGTTACGATGAATATACGCATACTATGTCAAAATTCTAAAATATGCACTGGAACAGTGTTGTTAATATAGATAGTTTCTATGGTTTTTGTGAAAAATAGTGCGTTGTAATTGGTTAAAATATAATGAGGGAAATAGTCGATCATAATATCTTTGTTGAATATCAAATTCAAATGTAGGTAATTAAAACGATACGCTAGTGCAATATCAATATCGCACTTAAAATACTTATTGCAAATCAAGATAATACCTACCTATAGTCATTGTCCATATCTAAATATTTAATAAACTTTCATTCGATGAATATACCTCTTTACTAAATTTGTGTAAAAGTGATCAAGAGTTTTAAATAAATCATAAGTAATATAAATTAATTAATAGTTTCTTATTTGTATAATAATACCTATACCTAATTTGTATTTACATAATTTGGGATATATTTCAATTTTCAATCAATTATTTCACCCATCCCTTACTCTGCCCTAAATGATGTGGCACCGCTGGCGCATTACTTCGCCACCAAGTAGTTGGTCCTATGTTCGTTATCGCTCGTCTGTCTTTACGTCCCTGAAGTCGGCTGCACAATTGCCCTGGAACGGGAATGAGAAAGATAACGGGAAGTAAACGAGAACGGAAACAAAAAATGCTTTCAGATGTACAATTGTCCGGTAACATTTTGTTCTGTTATTTCCATTTCCATATAGCCCAGTCAAATTAGACATTAAAATCACAAAGCGTTGATAGGATCAGTTAGGGTAGTGTGAATCCAAGTTTGCAGCATCGAAAAACCTGTGCTTCCTGCGTAATACGTAAAAACCTGCAAAATGTTTGGAATTTTTTCAGTTGTTGCCTAATAACTCGTAAACTATGCATTTTCGATAAATAGTCGATATTAGAATTTTTAAAGTACATTAAATTTGCAACAATTTAAGCCCAATCGCAGCTCTGTACTTCTAACAGTTTCCGAGATATGGCACTTCTCAAATTAGCATTTTAAAAAAAATGAAAGTTAAGAAATTTAAGCTTTTTTCGTTATTATTATTATGTTTAATTACCTGTAACTTCTGAATGAATAAAAATACTGTCTTCCAGTTTCTTTCATTATAACTTTAACCAACATTTCTCTATAAAATACGTTATTTTATAAACTTTTTAGGGCGTTCATTAAGCCAAAGTATAAATTTTTTTTTCGAGAGAAGTATTCAAATATTTTGTATTTATTGTGTTTAATGAGCTCTAAAACTAATGGATAAAGTTATCGACTTCCGGTTTCTTGCATTAAATTCTACGAACATTTCTCCATAAGATGTAGTATTTTAAAATGTTTTTTGGGTATTCATTAAGCCAAAATATCAAATGTTTTTCCGAGAGAAAATTTTTAAATTTTTAATATTTATTGTGTTCAATGAGCTCTAACTTCTGAACGGATAAAAATATTGAGTTCCGGTTGCTTTTATTAAATTCTACAACCATCTACAGATACATTATTCTAAATTTTTTTAGGGTGCCCATTAAGCCAAAATATCAAATGTTTTTTTCCGAGAGAAAGTAAAGAGATTTTTATATTTATTGTGTTTAATGAGCTATAACTTCTGAACGGATAAAAATATTGAGTTCCGGTTGCTTTTATTAAATTCTACGACCATTTACAGATACATTATTCTACATTTTTTCAGAAATCACAGTTTATTAAACACAAAAATTACGAAAAAAGCAAAAAATTCAACTTTTATTTTTTGGAAAAAATTGCTTATTTTAGAAGTGCCATATCTCGGAAACTATTGGACGTACAGAGCTACGGTTAGGCTTAAATTGTTCCAAATTTAATGTACTTTAAAAACGATAAGATCTACTATATAACTAAGTGTTGCCTGCTCAGTCCCCTTCGCCAGACCTCCTATCTAGGGCCATGTCTTCATCTAAATTTCTATTCTGCATTGCTGTTCTTATGCCTTCATTCCATGATCGTCTAGGTCTACCACGTTTTCTTCTTCCGGGGGGATGCCAGTGGAACATCTTTTTTGGCCATCGATTTTCAGGCATCCTCATTAAGTGACCAAACCAACATAAATTCCTTCTCTCTATTCTATCTGTAACGGTTATATGTGCATCCATTTCATTTCTAATTGTTTCATTGTTTATTCGTTGTAGTCTGGAGATTCTCGCGCTTCGTCTAAGGTAATCCATTTCTACTGCTTGTAGCCTCCGTTTCATTTCTGCATTGATTACCCAGATTTCGCATCCATAAGTTAAGACAGATTCTACCATGGCCTGTCCTAATCTTTTTTTGGTTATTTTCGATATATTTTTATCCCACCACAATGAATTTAAACAGCCAATTATTTTTTTACTTTCTTGTATTCTGTGTTTGATTTCGCCTTCTCCTATTCCATTCTTGTCTACCTTCGCTCCCAGATATTTAAATTCGTCTACTTGTACCACTTGCGTGTTTTCATTTATCATGACTTCGAACTTGGTGTCAGAATTAACAACTAGGTACTCTGTTTTTTTTTAAGCTCACTTGTAAGCCCCAATCTTGGTATACTTTATAAAGTCGCAGGGGCGCACTCAAGGGGGGGGCTCGTGGGGCTTGAGCCCCCCCCCAGACGACTGGACTTTTTTTAAAATTTTTTCATTAAACATTTTAAACATTATGTAAGATTATTTAAGTTCACTGAAGACTAAAAATAATCGTCTTTTTTCTGTTTTTATGATTATCTTAAATTCAAATAGTTCAAATATACAATAATATACACTCCGTATAACGCATGTGTACGATTATTGGGATATTTTAATAAGAATGCGAACCTTGTGGTGAAATTTTGAACTTAAACAACGGTGCACTTGGGAGTGAAACTAAAAAGATGAAAGAAAGAACTGATACATTAAATATGAACTAAAATTAAAATATATGTTATTGGAACTAATATCAACATTTATATACAACTATTATTTAATTACACAAGTCGTTCAGAGTCGTTCTTATGAAATTATATCAAGATAGCTGCCGAAAAAACAATGTGTGTGCACAAGAAAGAGAGTAAAACGTGCAACTGTTTATCTTTTAAAAAATTAAACTTTCAATTTAAAGGTGTTTGACCTTGAACTCTAAAAAAATTTCGCCTGCGGCGCATTTCTTTCTTGTGCCGTACTACAGGTTTCATAAAAAAAAATTATTCTTAGCCCCCCCCAAGGTGCAATCCTGGGTGCGCCACTGTAAAGTCGTGTGAGCATAAATTCGAGATCATACGCGTCTTGGGCAAGGAGAACTTGATCGTCAGCAAAACTTAAAGTAAAAATATGATGTTCGTTAATGGGTATACCCATACCTTCACAGTGACGTTTCCAGTTTTTTAATACAACTTCTAGGTATACATTGAATAGTATTGGTGATAGACTGCATCCTTGTCGTAGACCCTTTGTCACTACAATGGGTCCACATAGCTCTTTTCCTAGTTTAATGAGAGAAGTGTTATTATTATATAGTTCTTTAATATTATTTAATAGATGAGTGTTCATATGTAATTTTTCTAAGGCTTCCCAAAGCTTGTTCTGTGGTATGGAATCGTAAGCTTTTTCCAAGTCAATAAAAGCTAAATGTATTTCGTCTCCAGTTGAAATTTTCTTTTCTAATAATTGTTGTAGTGTGAACAGGTTGTCAACACATGACCGACCGGAGGTGAAACCGCTTTGATCTTCACTGATGCTGTCCCCAATATCCATTCTAACTTTTTCTTGAAGTAATTTTCCATATAGTCTACTTAGGCTACAGGTGACACTAAGACCTCTGTAGCAGCTGGGATCCTTTCTATTTCCCTTTTTGAATATAGATGTAATATATGCTATCTTCCATTCATCAGGTAGCGTCACCAGTTTAAAGCAGTTATTTATAAATTTAGTGATTCGTTGTATGACGACTGTTCCTCCAAATTTGACTAACTCTATTGGTATATTTCCTGGTCCTGATGATCTTCCATTTTTCATATTTTTTAGATGATACTCTACCTCTTCTTGTGTTATATTCATGTCAAATTCGCATCGATTCATTTCAATACTTTGCTTATTAGTTTGAAAATTTTTACGATTCTCTGTCAGTAGTTCCTTATAGTAAGCTATCCATTCTTGCTTATTGATAAGCTGACAAATTTGGTACGTTTGATTAGATTTTAACTGTCTTACAGTTTTCCAAACTTCAGTTGAGCGTGCTCCACCTATTAGACTCTCTATTTGACAACATTTATTCTCCCAGTACTGACATTTTATTTCTTTTATTTTTCTCCTAAGTTCTCTATTCTTATCCTTGTACTGTATTCTTCTTTCTTGAGTCTTCTTGGTTAGCCATTTGTTGTATAATTTATTTTTTTCTTTAATTAAAAACTCAACTTCTTCTGTTAACCAGAATGGTTTATGTTTTCTTTTCTTTTCATCTATTAATCCTAATGCTTGTGCAGCTGCATTGTGAAGAGCATTTTTGATATTTTCGTATTCTTTTTCTATATCCGTTGATTCATCAAATTTATTGAGTTCATTTTCTAATCTTTTTTCATATAATAGTCTGATGCTAGGTTCTGACAATAAGTGTAGCTTATATCTCTTTTGCTGTTCTATATTTTCTTGTTTTTCTGTTTTGATTTCTTTAGTGTTAGTTGGGAAAGGCCACATAACTTGAAGTTCAAGCAAAAAGTGGTCCGAACCACAGTTGGCTCCTCTTTTGACTCGACAGTCCTTTACTTAGTTGTATAATGATTTGTTACATGTTTATAGGGATATAAATGCAATGTACTTATCTAGCTCAATAAATATATATATATATATATATATATATATATATATATATATATATATATATATATATATATCTACTATATATCCAAAAAGCAGAGTTCACGAGTTATTAGGCAACAACTGAAAAAATTCCAAAAATTTTGCAGGTTTTTACGTATTATGCAGGAAGCACAGGTTTTTCGAAGCTGCAAACTTAAATGAGTATGAGTTTTTGGTGAATAAGCACGTTTTAGGGTCTCTAGAATACGAATTTAATATTTTTACGATGATGTCTGTGCGTGTGTGTGTGTGCGCGCGCGCGTATGTATGGACGTATGAACGTAGGTATGAACGTATGTGACGATTTTACGTCCACGATAACTTAAAAAGTATCAAACCTTTAATAACCAAATTTCATATTTAAGGTTTTAATAAGGTTCTTAACACCGGATAAGATTTTGGTAGAAATTCGCAAACCGGAAGTAGTACTTTTTGAAACTTGAAATAGTTTTCCTTAAATAAATTGGTACATTATTTATTTATGACAATTTTTGCAATTAAAAATAAAAGAAAATATAATTATGTATGGGTACAGTTAATTTTAAATACAATTTGCTGAATCTGGTAGTATTTAACAATAAAATAAAGTGCAACTAATATTCTACTTTTTTGAAATTCCAGTATCTTGTTGTCCATGTCCATGAACATATGAAATTTGTTTCTACACAAAATTTGAATTATTATGACAGTGACAGTGCAGTAGTTGACATCTTTTTTTACATTATCGTTTACATATTATATGAACATGAAACTATTAAAATAATGTAATTAAAACTATTTGTTAGATTAGTAGAATTAATTAATTAATTAATCAGAATTAGGCGAGAGGTCGTGTGCTGGCCACAGCAGATTTTTTTGTGTACGATTTGACTGGCCTAATAACCCAAGCCATGAAAATAAAAACTCAACTTGAACAAGGACCTAACCACACAAAAATATGACAAGTGACAGAAGATAAACTGAAGAATGACGTCATGCTTTCTTGCTATTGGTTAGCAAATCGCAACTAGAACGGAAAAGATGAATCTTGGCGAACTTTACCGTTCTGGTTCTCGGGCGACGGAAAGCTCTCCGTTCCCGGAGAATTGTTGTGAATGCCTACATTTAAAAATATGGAATTCATGTTTTTTATCGTTCTCGTTCACGATCTCGTTCTAGAGCTATTGTGCAGCCGAGTGTCGTTTACCTAAATGACCAAAACATGCTTCGCATAAGTTTGTGATTTATTTAAACACAAACCACGTAATAATAAAAAAATCGCTTCTACCGAACCATTTTTTCATGTCTGATTTATCGAAGACTACTTCATGAAACAAAATGTTTTTATTTAAACAAGATACTTGGTTTGCCAATAATTACCAATGGTAATTACCAATGATAATTATTGGCAAACCAAGTATCTTGTTTAAATAAACACATTTTGTTTCATAAAGCATAGTCTTCGATAAATTAAACAATGGTAATTACCAATGGTAATTATTGGCAAACCAAGTATCTTGTTTAAATAAACACATTTTGTTTCATAAAGCATAGTCTTCGATAAATCAGACATGAAAAAATGGTCTGGTAGAAGCGATTTTTTTATTATTACGTGATTTGTTGTTAAATAAATCACAAACTTGTGCGAAGCATGTTTTGGTCATTTAGGTAAACGACACTCTAATATGGGGCGCCGTTTGTTCCATTTATAAAACGTAAATAAATAAACTTATTTCTGTGATAATAAAAATATTATTAGCGATAAAATGTTTTCTCACAAAATATTTTCTGAAAAATAAATTTCTGATAAAAGTTTTTCTGATAAATGTTTTTTTGATAAAAGTTTTTCTGATAAAAGTTTCTCTGATAAAAGTTTATCTGATAAAAGTTTCTCTGATAAAAGTTACACATTACAAATTTAGACGAGAGATGGCGCTGCATGTAACGTTTTACTTACATAACTACATAATAATAATAATATCATTTATTTCCATTGATATAAATACATATATATATATATATATATATATATATATATATATATATATATATATATAGAAACGTCAAAATATATAATATATAAAATGTAATACAATACAGGTACAGTGAACAATATAAGATAGGCTCATGTAAAATGAAATTACGATCGTATCAGGGCTGAGAAGAGTTCCGCACCACTGAGCCATCATAAAATTCATCTAGTGAATAAAATGTTTCATTTAAAAGATAAGTTTTTAAATTTTTTACAAAAGTGTTATACGTCGAAGAATTTGCTATGTCATTCGGCAAAGCATTGAATAACCTTAAGCCAAGAATAGGTGGTGAGTTAATTTTTAAATTATGTTTAGCAAATGGAATTCTATACAGATTTTTTTGACGAGTATTACAGTCATGTATATTTTTATTGAGATCAAATTTATTTTTATTTTTGTAAATAAACTTGCACAACTCTAATATAAACAAGCATGGCAAAGTGAGTATTTTGAATCTGAAAAATAGCTCTTTACACGAATGAGTAGGACCAACTCCAGCAATGCATCTGATGGCCCGTTTTTGTGCGACAAATACTTGTGAAGCCCCAGATGAGGCACCCCATAGACATACCCCATATCGTAAGTAAGACTCAACAACTGCAAAGTAGGCCATACGAAGTTGTGTAATATTTAGATATTTTTTTAAATAACGTAGTAAGTAGCATGATTTGTTAACAGAGATGAGACCGCAAATTTAAATTTTCATCGAATTTAGCACCCAGAAATAAGGTTTCTTGCGATTTTTGTAGTAATTGACCATTAACATAAATATTTGTATTGAAAACATTCATGTTTTGGTAATTGTGAAAATGTAAGAATGTAGTTTTGGCTGCATTAAGAAAAAGTTTATTATTAATGCACCATTGAGAGAGTGCTAGCATATTAGCTTCACATTTATGTTCGACTTCTTTTATATCCTTCCCCGATATGATCATTGAAGTGTCATCTGCATATTGGATGATACTAGTGCTCTCATCTGTGCAGAGGGCTAGGTCGTTGACATATATAACAAATAGGACTGGAGCGAGTACTGTTCCCTGAGGCGTTCCAATATCAGATTTTAGAACATCTGAATTAACGTTATGATAATAATTGTTATCGTTTCTGAATTTTACAGACACAAAATGCTCTCGATCCGATAGAAAGCTTTTGATCCAATTTAGAGGAATTCCCCGTATCCCGTATGTGTTTAATTTATCCAATAGTCTTCCATGGTCGAGACAATCGAAGGCTTTGGATATATCACAGAATATACCAACTACAGTTTGTTTGTCTTGTAATTGTCTAACAATATCATCATATAAGGTATAAATTGCATCCATCGTAGATAAATTTGGCCTAAAACCAAACTGGTTACAATTTAGTATTTGATGTTTTTCAATAAAACATTCTAATCTCACTAGGAAACAGTATTCGAAGATTTTCGAGAAAATAGATGTTTGAGCTACTGGTCTGAAATTATTAACATCTTCCTTATCTCCTTTTTTATATATAGGAGTTATTTTACTTAATTTAAGAGTGTTAGGAAAGATGCCTGTATTAAAAGATAGATTTATAATATATGTCAAAGGACTAGTTATGAAATTTAAGATTTTCTTAATTAAGAAACTTGGCACATCGTCTGGTCCGGCAGATCTTTTGTTTTTAAGTTTAGAATTCAGTAGTGAAAACAATTCCGTCTCTGAAAATGGTAATAGAAAAAAACTGCTATTGTATAGCTGTTGTTTATTATCAGGTATTGGGTTACCACTGGGACTAGGGATAAGCCTTAAAGTATTTAATGGTGCGTTGTTAAAATGTATATTAAATTTGTTAACAATGCTTTCGGGGTTAACTATGAGTTCATCATCAATTTTGATTTTGATGTTGTTAGTAGATTCACAATGTTTGTTTTGCTTAATAAAGGACCACATGCCTTTAACTGGATTGTCAGATTCAATTATGTTATTTTGTATGTAATTTTTTCTACATTTATTAACTAAGTGAATGTGATTTTTTTTAGCATGATTGTACATCTGTTTTAGAACTGGGTATTCCTTTTGTAAAATAAAGAGAGATTTCAAGTCAGCACTTGATTTCTTTATTTCATGGTTAACCCAGCTATTTGATTGCTTAGAGGTATTATGCTGTATATTCGGAAAACAAGTATTAAAGTAATACATAAATCTGTTATAGAATTCCATAAACGCGGAATCAAGTTCTGTCTCTGAGTAGACGGAATGCCAATTCTCATAGTTTAGTAAGTTTATGAAACAATCAATATTTTCTTGGCTAAAGGATCTATGCTTCTTACCAATCTTTTTATGAAGAATGCTTGAATTTAATTTAGTTTCATACAGTATTGTTGCATGATCGGAGATGAAATTGTCATCTACTTCAAATTTACTCGAACTAAATGTTGTGAACACATGATCAAGGCTATACCTTCCTCTAGTGGGTTTGTCAACGATACTTTTCATATTATATGATATTAATGTGGAGCTCAGTAGTGCGAAGTCCTTGCCATCTCTGACTGGATCCAAATTAAAATCGCCATTCAAAACAAAGTGTGTTTTTGGTTTATATAAGTAATCTAAAACAGAAATTATTGTACTATAAAATTTGTAAAAATTACCATCTGGTGATCTATAACATGTTAGGATAATTGTATTATCAGTGGAGCGGGCATCAGGAGGACACAAAATACCACAAATTTCAATATCTTTGTCAACACAAAATTCATTTAGGTCTATAGCCTCAGCTTGGATATTTTTATGACACCAAATGCCGACTCCACCGCCTTTACCCCTGGTTCTGTTGCGATATGCTCGCAGACTGAAATTAGGAAAGCAAAAGTTTTCTATAGACATATCATTACACCATGTTTCATTTAAACAAATGAATTTAACATTAGATTTGTGTGATAAGTATTCAGAAACAATTACATCTACCTTAAAAATCGTTAGTGATTGACAATTTAATAAAATTAGGTCAAAGTTACAGTTTGCCTTCGGTGACGGTATCATTTTGTCGGTGGATGAGTTTGGGTCCTTTGAAAAAACCTTGAGACATATGTTCCTTCTGGCCAGACATCCTCGTTCATTGCACTTTGAAAGTTGTGCAAATTGAGAATCACCTTAAACGATGAGTAATGTTGTGGATGTTTGGAAGGTATACTCTCGAATTCTACTTCCGGAAATTTTGGTTTGAGAAATTTAATCAGATCTCCTGAGCTTGTACTTGGCATGAGCCGAGAGACATAAAGAAATGATTTCTTCGGTGCCACTTCTAGTGTAGAACAGTTTGATTTACCAATAATTACTGAAACACGGGCTGAAGTGTGTGCTTTCCTTTTCGGTTTTTTTACCACTTCAGACCAGTTATTGGTGATAGTAGTAGTATCAGTATCACTATTCATCACATTAACTTCTTTTAAAATCATGGTTTCGTTTCCTACTGTATGATTTTTATTGGTTTCTGTTGTTTTGGTTTTTTTATTTTTAGGGTTAATATTCCCAATTAGTTTGTTATTACTTGACATTGAGTTAGCGCGCGAACTTTTGTTTGTCAGGGATTTTTGTTTAGTTTCAATTATTATGTTGTTTACTGTCAAGGATACTTAACAGTTTACTGTTTCGTTTGGTTTAGTGTTGTAATTTATTTTAGATGTACTAGATGTCGGTGTATGTTCTGTAGCAATGTTTGATTGCGTAGACATCTTGGCCACATTTTTGTTTAGTAAAGATATTATTAATTCTTTATCACTGATTATTTTTTCTTTATCTTTTATTATTATATTTTTTGTTCTATCAGTTTTTTTTAAGTAAATTATATGGGTTTTTAATTCACCTTCAGAGTGGACTAGGTCAGAGAAGTCACTAGCGTCAGCAAATAATGCATCGTCGTCATTGCAGCACTTTGTGGTATTATTACTAATAGTTAGGTTTTTTTTTGTTAAACAACTTTGATGAAATATATTATCACACAGCTCACAGTTGATGATATTATTCACAGCATTTTTTTTTACATATATTACATACTTTTTTGAATTTAAAGCACTCTGTTGTTTAACAACTTGTTCACCAGCAGCCATCTTGTCAGTACATTTGGCAACGTTGCCCCACGTCGCCCCAACCAAGGTGTTCGCGTTGGCGAGCGAGGCATCCACGCCCAGTTCATGCCTATGCTGTTTTATGCCTACGCCACACCGGTCGAGGAGCATCAAGTAACTCCTCGATGAAACGATAGAACGCACCCCGTCCTCGACGAAAAATAGGGGCGCCGCTATTTTCATCGAGTTGTTCCTCGATGAAACGAATGTATCTCATTTCAGACGTATCTTTTGTACCTATTTGATTTCGCGCAAAACTTTGATGTATTTGTCACCGATGAAATAGAAATCCATCGCGGACGGGTGCGTTCTTTCGTTATGTAAGTAAAACGTTACATGCAGCGCCATCTCTCGTCTAAATCTGTAATGTGTAACTTTTATCAGAAAAACTTTTATCAGAGAAACTTTTATCAGAGAAACTTTTATCAGAGAAACTTTTATCAGAAAAACTTTTATCAGAAAAACATTTATCAGAAAAACTTTTATCAGAAAAACATTTATCAGAAAAACTTTTATCAGAAAAACTTTTATCAGAAAAACTTTTATCAGAATAACTTTTATCAGAAAAACTTTTATCAGAAAAACTTTTATCAGAAAAACTTTTATCAGAAATTTATTTTTCAGAAAATATTTTGTGAGAAAACATTTTATCGCTAAAAATATTTTTATTATCACAGAAATAAGTTTATTTATCTACGTTTTATAAATGGAACAAACGGCGCCCCATACTCCTCGACCGGTGTGGCATAGGCATAAAACAGCATAGGCATGAACAGTTTTTAATTCTGAACATCTTTTGTATTTATTTTTACTCTAAAATCAATATGTAAAAACATAGAGCGAAATTAAAATTTTAACATTGTATTTCCCTCGGTATTTCATATAGGTCAGAAAAAATTCTACACCCGGTATATAAAATATAAACATTTAAAAAATGTAGGTTAACAAATAACTTAACAAAGCTTTTAACTACTTACATTATATTATCAAATATAAATTTTCTTGTATGTTAACTTTTTAAAATTTGAAACTTATAATTGGTAGAATTACTCTATAAAAATGAGTATGAAGTTAGCCCCACCCATAGATTTTTAAATATATTTCAATTGCAATTACAGTAATATCACTAACGTTAATTTTGGGTTGGCGTGCAAACACTAACGGTGCACTAAACAATATATATATAGTTTGGTATCATTACGTCAAAAATAAGTATGAAGTTGACCCCGCCCGCAGATTTTTAATTATATATTTCAATTACGCTAATTTTGGGTTGGCGTGCAAGCACTAACCATGCACAAAACAATGACATATAGTTTGGTATCATTACGTAAAAGTGAGTATGAGGTTGGCTCCGTTCGCAGATTTTTAATTATATTAATTTCAATTACAGTAATAGCACTAACGTAATTTTGGGTTGGCATGCAAGCACTAACGATGCACTAAACAATGATATATAGTTTGGTATAATTCTATAATTACGTAATTACTACAAAAATAAGTATGAAGTTGGCCCCGCCCATAATATCATAGATTTATATAAAAACGGGCTGTGTACTAACGATAATTGTGAGTGCACTATAAAGCACTAACTAATGGGACCGTTAGCGCAAAGCTTAGCATAGGTGGCAGCAAGGAGCTAGTTTCTGAAGAAGTACGTATTACACGATACATATTTAAGTAAAAATAAGAAGACGTACGTATAATGTAACTGCGTGTAATTATGTCTCTGTTGAAGTTTATACAACAATACCTGTAACAATACTTAATACTACAATAATTATAACCATGTCATATTATAAAAGTTGGAAAGTACCTAATAATAGTTATTGTAATACTTAATTCAATTGTAGACAGCATCTTAAATATTAAGTTATTTTCTCCAATAGAGTTTATCCTTCGACCATATATAGGAATAGACAAATAACGCAAGCCTTTGTTGTGAAGCAAAGAACTAGCGTAGCGGTGTGAAGAGGAGTATGACCTTCAGATCCCTTGAAGTGTTGCAGTTAGCCTATTTTCATTCTCTGTTCCATGACAGTGGCGTATCAAAACATATAGTCGTTAAGGGACACCGGACAACATAATATTATATTATTTATAAATTATAATAGATATCACCAAGATTTAACTAAGTATGAAAATATACAATAAGAAGTACCTATTTAAAAACTAAACTTTTTCAAAATAATTTAAGTTTCCTTACTTATTAAGTCAGTGTTTTTGAAAAAAATTTTAAAATTACAAAACATAATTTTAAAGAAAATCAATTTATATATTTAAAATCATAGTAACAATCTTGTAACATAATTAATTACTTGTTTTTTTGTAAACACATTCAATAATTGTTCTGCAAAATTTCTGTCAATCTATAAAATCAATTTAGTTTTTTCTTCTTGTACGTAAAGCCCGTCTGGCACGATACAAAGTTTTGTACTAAATTTAATATTAAATTTTGATACGAAATATTATGATAAAATTTAAATTTGTGTCTGACACGGTATTAAATTTTTGTACAGAATTTTAATTCATACGCATGCGTATACAAAACAATTTCGTAGAAATGACACAATGACAGTATTCGAACATGAAAATAATTCTATGAACTAAACGTGATTTAAGAATTTTTGTAGATGTAAAAATGAATAGTGATAGAAGAAGGCGTTTATTACGACACAAGTCACTATACGCTTTTAAAAAACTAACTCAAAATGCTAACAAACTCAAAGCAAAAACTGCACGCACAGCAATGGCCATCATCTGTTACAACAATCCAGAAGTCAGCAATGTGCAACACTTTAGGGTGTCTTCACCTCCTTTCCCCGCCTATAGCTGCTGCTCCCCGCTTCCGTACTTCTTGCCTTCACAACATTGTATACTACAGCATTGAGTGTTATCTGTCTATTCCTATATATGGTCGAAGAGTTTATCCAAATTTGTCTCCTATGGTCGTTTGGAATTTTAAAGCGCGAATTACTTTTGTCATTTGAAGGTTAAAAGGGATTTGCTCCCTAGCGAAGCTATCGGGAGAAATATTGCGCTAACGGTAACGGTCCCATTTAATGAAACTATTATTGCTTGTGTGGGCGGGGCTAACTTCAAGCGGGTGAGCTTAATAAGCGCATCAGTTTTCGCTTATCACATTGGAAAAGCGCAAAAACAACGTTGGAAGAGCGCATAAATTGTAGTTGCATAAGCGCAGAACTGCACATTTGAAAAGCACAATGGTTTATTAAGGGATTGTTCGACTTCGACAGTTTTTCTACAATATTTTTTGAATTTTTTAAAACTAGAAAATATTCTTGCCTAACATTTTTCTGAACTTAACCCCATCATACTCGAAGACGATCTGGACTAACTTGTTATGATCAGAAATCTCATTTTCGAAAAATGCGCTTATTCAATATGTCGATCTGCGCTTATTCAATATAAATTTACTGATTATATTTCTGCGCTTTCCAACGTCTTAATGACTAAAAATGCACTTTTACAACTCTCCGCTTCAGGCCGGTTTAGATCCCCACGAAGCGGGACGAATCACTCTTGTCCCGCGGCAGCGAGACCTAGCGTTAGACCCGCGTAGCGGTTCCTGACGCTAGTATTATACTATAGTGCAACATTGTACTGTTATAGCTAAATGCAACAACACTATCTTGTTGCATGGTCGCTGTACCTACATTTATAGCTAGTACCTATGTACCTTTAAAAAAACAATAAGCTAAAAAATATAATACTTACATATCATTAGCATTTAATAAAAGTTATAAATGATGCACTGTTCATTTTTATGTATAAATATAAGATTTTATATACATTGATTAAAATCTTAACAATCTGATGATGAACTATAGGGTCTTTCATTAAGAGTGATAGGATTTTAATTTTAAATAAAACGTCAACGGTTTGACATATCAATTTAGTTTTTGCTTTATTTGGAAGCTTGGCCTTGGCCTGCTACAACTGTGATATTCTCCTCACTTCGAACATTTCGTCTTCTTGGTGGCTTATTGTCTTAGTAATGTTAACTCAAACTTTATCACAGTGCGTCTTATAGCCTGCACAGAGTAACGGTGACGGCGACCCAAATCTGGATGAATAAAAGTTGAACACCAACAACTGAGCTCGAACTTTGGTAATATTTTTTTATTATTTCCAACCGGTCTACAGGCGTCAACCGCTGCATCATAAAACTGCAGACTATAGTAAATAATTTGACACCTAGAAGTAAATAAAATATATATCAGAAACCGAGAAATCTTTATTTAAAAAACTATCACTCCTATTGAAAGGCCCTATACATATCAATTATCAGATGAGACTAAGCGATTGAATACATCAATTATTATCAATTAAAATTCTCTCACTGTTTTCGCATTCAATTTTCAATTCTTCAACAATACCTAATACCTTCTTAGAAATTGTTCTTATGCAACGTCACCAAAGCAGTATTTAGTTCTCGTACTGCACCTGTGAAAGTAACAACTATACCTCATCTCGTGAAAAGCGACATTTGCTCGTTTAACGACCTTGACTGAACTTTGATTCAAACATTCACTGCGAGTGCAAATTCCTGCAGAAGTTTTTTGTTTTCGTTCAGTAGATTTGTAGGTACCGCTAGATTTCTAGATTCAGGAACTAGACTCAACAAATATTCTCATAATTACAGTTACGACGAACGGTTGTCAACGCATTAGATGCTGTTTTGTTTTATTTTCATTTTCGCATCATTTATTATGAACAATTAAATATGAAGCTATTGTTGTAAAATTAGAGAATGTTAACAGGTTTGTTCTTTATTAGGATTTAATTTTGATTTGGCATAGCTGTGTGGGAGATTATGAGAAAGTTTAATTTTTATGAAAATGTAGAGTCAATTGTCTTTAATGTCAAATTTTGTAACCTTTCTTTTTTCTTTATTTCGACTTTTTCTAGGGATATTTTGTATGAAATCTAGACTTGTGATACATCATTGGATTCAGAATTATATGTAGAATTGAAATATGTAAAAATATATAGGGTATTCCATTTGAAATACGAAAGTTGATGCCAATTCCGGTATAACCGGAAATGTTATTTTTGTAAATAATATAAATTTTGATGTCTTCTTATGGCTAGTTGACCTATATAACATTTTTTATATGTTTTGAATAGTGAGCCATAATGTAATCGTGAACGTGCATTCGTCAGAAAAGCAAATTGATTATAGAAAATTTTGGTCATCGTTGGCCCTGTTTTGCATGTATTCGCAAAACATGCTTCTGCTTTCTTCATCATATGGGAATAGTTCTTGTTGTCAATGAAATTAGTACGAATAATATGAACGTTTAAAAAAATTATGTAATGTATTTGTTATACAAATCTAACATAAAATCATTTAAACAAACTGCCTGTCACTTTGACAATTTTTACCTCTCGCATAGAGAGGTATAGGGTTCGTGAAAAAATTCGATGTCGAGATTTTTGTCAATTAGCACGTTTTAGCACCTTTAGAACCTATTTTGACTATTTTCACGATGATGTCTGTGTGTGTGTGTGTGTGTGTGTGTGTGTGTGTGTGTGTGTGTGTGTGTGTGTGTGTGTGTGTGTGTGTGTGTGTGTGTGTGTGTGTGTGTGTGTGTGTGTGTGTGTGTGTGTGTGTATGAAAGTCTGTATGTACGCCTACTATAGCCTTTCGTCCCGGTTCATTATCTCAAATTATACTGAACATAAAATTCTAATATTTTGCATTATACATTTATATATGTTAATGAAGAGCTGAAAAGATTTTGGTAAAAATCCACCAACCGGAAATGGTACTTTTCTTGTAGCACTATAACATTTTTTGCAAAAATTGTATAAAATAATGCGATTGTTACAATTTGACATACCACACATGAAAGAAGAAATTACATTGTACAATATTTAATCTTACTTGTTTCTATATCTTTAACCAATAAAGAAATACAATTTTTTTAAATATATAATTTTACCTACCACGATTTGTGAATCCCGAAATAGAAATAAAATTTAAAACAAAAATAAAATTGTCAATGTGACAGATAAACAGAAATAATATAATGTATGATTATTTTATATTATTATATCAAATGTTATACGGTGTTGTTGTATTTTATTTAAATTAAAGCTTAATATATGGTTAAATACGAGGTTAAATAATAATACTTCAATGTCAAGGCGTGAGGTATTGTAACGGCCACGTCAGATTTTTTTAAATGAAATATGCATCTAATTATGCAAGTTTATCGAACGGCATACGAATCGATTGGAACATAAATGTTTTAATCCGATAAGAAGTTGCGCGAATTTTCTAACAATTGCTATGACAGTATAACGTATGCCATTGTGGTTTTAGTTGGATATTACCTATAATTATGTAAATTTTCGAACGGCATACAAATCCGGTGGGTCAAACATACTTAATACATAAATAAATAATAAATACATATGGAAATTTGTTGCTGATTTCACAATGAGTCCTCAATATAATTTTTGACATTTGGTGAATAATTGATGTTAAAATAATAACAGTAGGTAAATAGATACTTAATAAGAATATAACACTTTAATTATTGATTTAAATAACACAAAGAATTGATGAATTCTATTTCTCAGCTGTCAAAAATAATTTTTAAAAACCTTCAAAGTACGAAGTGAACATAGTAATATACAAATGACGTATTTCTTAACACTTTTAGGGCGCATATTGACCCTTAGGATCCACGCTGCACGTATGCCGGCCGTATTCTGATGGATGTTTTTTTTATTGACACATCGTTTGGTATGCTCGGCATACGTTATACTATCATCGCAAAATGTGATTTTTTTAGCAATAAACTAACAACTTGTCTAGTGCTAGTTCCACGCTCACCCGCTAATTTTGCTTGTTCATTGATCATTACATACATAACTGCCAAAACCCTAGAGAGCATACGTTATACTATCATTACACTTTTTGACAGCGGGCTGACGAACTAAAAGTCGGATAACTTAAATACGAATTACCCAAAAATTATAATATTTGGTATTTAACATTTGTATACGAATAGGAAGAGCTCATTAGATTTTTGTACAAATATTTTCACCGGAAGTGATATTTTTTGAAGATTGAAAAGGTTATTGTCAATTTTTTATAAATTTGGATAAATATAGTATTATTTGTAATAAGAATAAGAGGAAAAGTTATTTGCAATTTACGTTTATCAGATAAAACGTTAAAATATTGTAATCCATGATCGGTTGATTTTTGTTTCTGCGTACAAAATATTGACAGGTGAGATGGGTGACACATTGGCACTAACGCCATATAAGTCATAAAAGTAAGATATTAATGACCAGTTGCACCGCTTCCACTTAAATTTTAAATATTCCTTAAATGAACAATATCGAATCAAAATCAAATTGTGAAATGTAGAAATAACATTGCTGTCATTAATTCGATTCGATATTTTTCATTTAAGTGACACTTAATGCATATAATGCATATTCCTGTGTTTGAATATTTTAGATTTTTATTTGTATATTATAAATGGGCACCGGATTGTACGTATACATTTGTGTTTATAAATCTAGATATGGCGGAAGGTTGTGTACTGGTCACATCAGATTTGTTTACATACATAACGACATTGTGAACACGACCATTAAAAATCCATTCGTTCAACTTTAAGTTTGTCATTTCTTATGTGGGTAGGTAGTTCTTATGCATATTATGCTCATTGTGATTTGGGACCGTGTTTCTTTTATCTACAAAATTAATACCAGAAGATTTCACACATGGAATGGATGTCAACATCAAACATAAATCTATCATATTGCAGGCAATGTTATTCTGCTTGATTCCGCATAGTTCTAGTAATATGTATAATACCTCTATCATAGACGATAGTAAGTTTTTTTGAACAGATGAATAAGAAATTGTAGAAAGTTTCAATCCTGCATATTCCACGTATTCAGGATTTAGTTTTCTTATTATAAAATATAAATTTACTTTTAATTGATAAAAATCGCAGCCGCTTTAAGGCTTTAGAAATCTAAACTCACTCACCGTATATCAAGAAAGTGTAGATATATAGTGAACAAAACGCTAACTAAATAGAACGCACCATGCAAATGTAGGCCATCAAACCAAAAGTTCACTAGACTGTATCTTTAATAATCTGTTCTTGTTTTTGTTATGCAGATACATTCTTCGCGCCCGAGCCACAAGAAGATCAAATATTTCGAGCAATGTTCCGAGTGGTTGATGGAGACAACTTCACGCCAGATTTAGCTGATCCATCCAATGAGAACTTCCTGACACATTCGAAAGACTACAAACAAAGACTAAATTTATTATTTCGACACAGCGATTTGAGAAATAAGTTTCTTGGTACTGAAGTTTTAGCGTTAGACGGGTTAGTAGAGTTTGTATTCGACCTAGTTCTTAAACATAGTAATTTCCATCTTCTTCGTTATATAACACCAACGCGTTGAAACTACAATCAAAAGTAGGTGACGGCCTTTTCCGAAATATTATTATTTTAATTTTGACACATCTAAAAATGAATCATCTTGTCGACTTTTAGAATTATTTTAGACAAAAATGTTTCAATAAATGTTGTTGAGCATAAAATTCTACATCCGGATCAGTAAACAAAATTTATTTTGGTTGCTTTATAACTGCAGAAATCAAATTTGAAAATACACGGAATAGCGAATTAATAGTAACAGCCATGGAATTAAAAACAGGAGATGAACAAATGCGTAACGCTTTAAACGTCAATGTCAGAATAATAGATTGTATATATATATATATATATATATATATATATATATATATATATATATATATATATATATATATATATATATATATATATACAGGGTGTCTGTTTATAAATGAACCAGCATTTATCTCGCTTATTTGTTGATTTAGCGTTTTTTGTCAAATACATGATTTATACAGTATCATGTGTAGTAAATGATAGCGGATGTGAATCCTTGGTATCACTTCCGGTTTTTGAGGAAGTCATAGCAAATTTCAAATGGAACATTGTATTTTTTATTACGAATTTGAAAAGTACATTAAATTTTATTTACGGTGGTATAAAAAAGTCATATGTTGTATTATTAAAATATTAAATTAAGGGCAGTTAAGGAGGTACACTCGAGTGGTGGGGGGTTAGGGGCATCTCCTATACTCGCAATGTATTTCATGTCAGGGTTTCAACTTATAAAAAATAAAAATATATTTTTTTAATTGTATGTAAACCCAGTCTATTTGAATTTTTGCTAATAAAATGAGATTTAAATATCTTAATTAAGAATATTATTTATTTTTGTTATGTAAAAATTGTTTATTTTATAAGATTTCATTCGGATAAATACCAGTGTAAACTACGGCAACGCTGTGCTATACATGTCATTTTTCACGGTCTTATGTCAATCTGACAGATAGTAAAAATTGAAGGTGAAGAGAATTCTGCATTTGAAATTTCATTTAAATCGTTGGGTATGAATTATTTATCATTTGTGCATATTACCTTTCATTCTTGTGAAAAACTTGTGATTATAGATAGATAATGTTGTTTTTTTCTGGTTAAATTCTAATTTTGCGCTTTTCAACGTTGCCGCTTCTATATTATGTTCTCGCCAATATTCTCCAGTAGGCATAAACGTCAGTCTTTCGATTAAGAATTCTTGTAAATTACGTGGTAAATGATGCTTGTATTACTTTTATTCGGTATATGAGATAATAATGTACGTTTTAAAAAAGCAATTGGAATTTTCTGTCATTTCTGTAATGCTTTATACGTTGATTTAAAAGTAGTCCCATAAGAGGCCATGTAAAATGAAGTTTTTTAATATTTATTTTTGGATAATCTACGTGGTGAAAAATTATGAAAAAATTCAGGTAACAGTTTTACAATGTTTTGATTAATTTTGCAAAGTTTCATTAAACTCTCTCATTATTTCAAGTGTCGAGTGTACCTCCTTAAATTATGCACCTATGAACGCTGAAATAAGTATGCCTTGCCGCGAAACAAAAACAATAGTTGAAAGCAGTTACCTGTCAACATTTTGAACATCTTTTATAAAATTAAAGTTAGGTACTCTCGAGGTATTCTAATAAATTAATTGTTTCTTAATTATTCATAATATGCGTTTCCTTTATTATAATTAGATTTAAGAGATATTTTATTGTAATTTACATTGATTGTTGACAGGTAACTGCTTTCAACTATTGTTTTTGTTTCGCGGCAAGGCTTACATATTTCAGCGTTCATAGGTGTATAATTTAAGTGCCCGTAATTTAATATTTTAATAATACAACATATGACTTTTTTTATACCACCGTAAAGCAAATTTAATGTACTTTTCAAATTCGTAAAAAAATTACAATGTTCCATTTGAAATTTGAAAGTTGCTATCACTTCCTCAAAAACCGGAAGTGATGCCAAAGATTCACATCCGCTATCATTTACTACACATGATATTGTATAAATCATGTATTTGACAAAAAACGCTAATTCAACAAATAAGCGAGATAAATGCTGGTTCATTTATAAACAGACACCCTGTATATATATATATATATATATATATACAGGGTGAGTCATCGAAATGCCCGTCATCGATATCTCCCTTGTCGTTAAAAATACAGCATAAATTTATTAACAGAATTTTTCTTAACTTCAGTACGCCTTTATAAAACAATACGTGTATTCGGCTTTTTTTGGAAAAAAAATTGAATAACTTGGCAACGCAGCGGAAAACTAAAATGAAACTTATATTTTCGTATAGGTAAATAAAATACAATTCAAAATATATAAAAATATATAGGGTGTTTCATTTAAAAAAAACGAACAATTATTGCCAAGTCGTTATGCAACACCCTGTATATGTGAAAATAATTTTAAGTTATGCTCCTTGAGTAGACGAAAAATTCTGTTGAAAAATTTATGCTGTATTTTTAACGACAAGGGAGATATCGACGACGGGCATTTCGATGACTCACCTGTATATATACATATACATATATATATATATATATATATATATATATATATATATATATATATATATATATATATATATATATATACAGGGTGTTCCAAATTGATTGGGTCACCATTGGGATCTCGGAAACTATAGGAGCTACGAGGTCGGTTAAATGGGCAATGTTGTGCAGTTTTTAGGGCTTATTTAGATTCCGTTGAGAAACATTTAAAATTCCAAACAGTTTGAAAGTTATTCATTAAAAACTGAAAATCGCGATTTTAAAAAAGGCAAATTACTCCGTAATTATAAAAGATATCTAAAAATGTTTCATATAAAAGTTACATGATTTGATGAGAGAAACTCAAAAATGATGTCAGAATAAAATTCAAGATGGCGGTTTCCAAGATATTAATAGTAACTTCCTTATTTCAAATGGGCGCATATTGGATTTTTACATGGTTGAATAGCGTTTTTTTTTCTCTTTTCAACGATGTATTGCAACGTATGTTTAAACAAAAATTTATTAAAATATAAATTATTTTAATTCTAAAGCAAATACAACAATGAATAACAATGCATAACAATAACACAAAAGAAATTTGTTTTCTTCTAGATTAATTTGTTATATTGTTATCTATTGTTATTCATTGTTGTACTTGCTTTAGGATTAAAATAACTTATATTTTAATAATTTTTTGTTTAAACATACGTATATATATATATATATATATATATATATATATATATATATATATATATATATATATATATATATTAAATTAAAAGAATTACAGGTGAACTTAATCTTTCATATTACGTTGAAATTATAAACGTGATTTCTATGAAATAAATAAGTAGGACAAGTTTTATGTTTCACGGATAATATTTAACTGTTTTTTTCTCTTATTCGTTTCTTGGAGCTGCGTTAAAAATCTAAATCAAAGGTCTATCATTACTTTCTACGAACTAAAGTCAAGTAGTATGTACCTCGTACCCTATACCAGCTATTGTTGTTTTCAATCAGATTTATTATAAAACGCGATACATAATATATTATTATTTTGTTTTTTTACATTTTGTATTGTATTATAAAAGAATATTCCCCATCCATAAGTAATCAGAAACCGTATCAAAACTGACTGCTCTGGAACACAGTTTTTTTTATAACAAAATTAACTGCTTTAGTAAACTCATTTTAAACGCTTATTTTCAGAAACGAAGGTGGAGACTTGGTAATTCATTTCAATGTGTTGATTGATCCTCAAGTAACGGTGGAAACACAGGAAATTGAAGATGTTTTATACCAAAAAATAACTTCAGATAAATCACCATTCTTAGGAAATTTAACTATAGATGCAGCAAGTATAGATGTTCAAAAACATATTGCAGGTACGACGACTTCTACAATGTTACCATCAACTAAAACTTCAGTTACGTCAGTCTCTACTAATCGGCCACCCCCGCCAAGACAGTGCACCCTTGCCAAATTAAAATACTGTTCGCGGCTGCCGTATAATATGACTTCTTACCCTAATATTTTGGGACACAGATCTATAAAAGAAGTTGAAGAAGATGTTATCAGTTTTAGAGAATTAGTTGATGCAGAATGTCATCGACAAGCATATGATTTTGTTTGTCAAGTACTGCAACCAGGTTGTATTAAAAACAAACCTGAAGATTTTCTTATTCTGCCTTGTAGAAGTTTCTGTAGAGATTTTATGGCAGGTTGTGGCAGCAGATTGATACCAAAATTGAAAGAACATTTGGATTGTAACCGGTTTCCCGAGTTCTCTGGTCCTGGATTATGCAAACCTAAACCTGGTAAATCACATTAATTATTTCTTTTGAGTAGATTTTATTTAAGCCGAACATATGATGAAGGATGTTAAAAAAATTTTAATTGATAGTTGGATTTCTGGCTTTAATTATTTATTTTAATTTTGCGACGTTTCGACCTTTATTTAGGTCATTTTCAAAGCTTAACATAAATTATTAAATTACAAATTATAATTTAATTACATTTAATACTACTTTTGAGGTGTACGATCGTACATCTCATAAGTCTAAACTGGACACATCAAAAATAGTATTACTTAAATGTAATTAATTTATAATTTGTAATTCAACAATAATTTTACTTTCGCTTTGAAAATGACTTAAATAAGGGTCGAAACGTCGCAAACTTAAAATAAATAATTAAAACCAGAAATCCAACTATCAATTGAAATTATTTCAACAACCTTCATTATTTATATACTCGTATACACAAAAATTTGTCATAAATCGAAGAATACAGAATTCAGCGTTCAGTTCGATACGTATAACAAACTATTAAGCTAAAAGTAAGGACAATTTTATTTTTAAGATAGTTCTTGCCAAGTGCAACGAACAAGCTCGAGCTAATTACGTTGTTGGAATGCACGATAACAAATTTTCTGTACATGAATTAATGCACGAGTGCATATTCGGTAAGAAAATCGCAATGACACCGCCGCTCTATTTTTGAATTCATTTTACAATAGAAACTTGATGTATTCACTTAATTTGTGTTTAACATTAATAAATAAGTATTATTTACTTTATTAATTGCTTATTTATACTCAAAATGATAATTTAACCAATTTTTTATTTAATCGCTAAATTTTTATATAACCATGGTTACTATTATTGTAATCAATTCTTCCATTCGCTGTTATTTGTGTCATGCGATTTTCAAGGGCTGTTAACCTAAAAGCAACACGTATCTTAAGTTAGCAGGACCCAAGATGCAGAATCACTTCAAACCATATGGAAAATTAAAGGCAAATTAGGTGCCCTATTGCCGAATTTAAGGCTCTGTAATTTAAAAAAAAACCATGGGTGCTGCCAACTTAAGAAATAGTTAGCAGGACCCACATTAAAAAAATATTTAAATTTAAAAATAACACATGGATAATTCAAGGCTTATTAAAGGTTCTAAAATAATACCATTGAAACTATTTAAATAGACTATTTAACTAGAGCATTGGAAATCGAATATAGCTGATTGCAAAATAAAGATAGACTAATTAGAAAACTTGTCCAACTCGTGAACATATTATATTTATTTAAATTAAGACTAAAATCATAGTGAGCTAGACCTAGTAAAATGAACAAGTAAAAAATAACTGAATTTTCATAAATAACACTTGGGCAATAATTAAAGGCTTCCAAATAAAATCGTTAAAACCAATACAAATGATTACTTAAATTAAATACATTTTTTTTAAATTAGAGCATCGGCAAGCAGATATAAATAGCTGTAAGATTAAGATATAGTAGGTAATTCGTTGTCCTATAGCCGAATTACGGGATCTGTAATTTTGGGACTAAATTAGTAAATTTTATTATTGTGGTTCAAAAAATATGCTCAATACTGAGCCTTTAAAATTTTTTCATTTTTAAGACTGCGACCGGGTCCTGCTAAACTGACTTATTTTATATAACTTTTAAATCATATCGTTTTTGTGATTTAAAAAATGTGGAATATCGAACCTTTATGTAGCCTTTATCTCTACGAGCAAAATTCAGCTTTTAAAAGGAAGTGTTTAGAGATCCGTATACGGATCCGCAGTAACAGAAATTAGAGTTCCGTATACGGACTTCTAATACGTTGCACTAGTATCAGAAATTAAAATTCCGCAAACGGACTTGTTGCAATATTTCATTACGGATTCATATACCATATCACAGTGTCAGTAATTAAAATTCTATAGACGGTTGACGAACTTCTTCATATTTAACTGCGGATCTGTATACGTTTATGTATTATCAAAACTTAATTATGAAATTTAAGAAATAATGTTCCACTGTGGACCCATGTTAGTCAGTCTTTTAGAAAATAATTGATACATTATAGTTTATTTGATTCACGATAGAAATCAAAAAGACAGTTTCGTATAATATTATAATATAAGCCCGTTCGTTATGCGAATAATCTATGATATTATCTTAATTT
This sequence comes from Agonum fuliginosum, assembly GCA_947534325.1. Classification (NCBI taxonomy): domain Eukaryota; kingdom Metazoa; phylum Arthropoda; class Insecta; order Coleoptera; family Carabidae; genus Agonum; species Agonum fuliginosum. Next base: position 20,286,186 of record OX384029.1, on the reverse strand, counting down.
AAAAATGCTATGCTTTATCTTTTCCACTCTGTGCTATGTGTGCCTAATTTTCAAAGAATCTGTAATTGTTTGGATGCAGATAATAGTTATTTATTTACGGAAAATCTATTCTATTAAATGAGGAAGGAATTGTATGTTTTTACGGTCATGCTATCTCGAAAACGGCTCTAACGATTTTCTCGAGAGTTGGTATATAAGATGTTTTCAACCTCAGGAATCTAACGGACTAACTCAAATTTTCCAGAAAACTCGTTTTCAGCGAGTTTTTCGCTGTTCAAAAATACACTAGGCCACGCCTATGCCACGTCTACTAGAATATTTTATTTTATACACTTCTGAGCGTATCTAATTGCCGCGCTGTGACTCTACCTATGGCCATAGAGTAAGAAGGTGATTTAGAGAACCAAGTACCGTTAAAAATGATGGAAACAAGTTTTGTTGCAGCGCGTTGGTGGCGTATGGCCCTACTAGAATCTGTACAGTGCGGGTACACCCAGGTACACCCCGCACTGTTCAAAATTGAATATTAATGTTATTCAAATAAACGCAATAAGTATAAATATAGAAGTATAATTTATTAAACACAACATTTAAAAAACTTATTATAAGAGCTAAATTACATAGTATCACATTGTATCGCAAATATAATATTAAAGAAATAATACGAACATTCATGTTTTCACAAAAATAAACATTTGAACAGCACCACATTTTTGCTGTATTTACAATGAAATTTAGTGTATTTATGAATTTATTTATTTATTTTCAGTTTTTAAATATGGTTATGTGTTTCGCACCAGACTGCAAACACTACAGCGAACAAAAAAAATCTGACGTGGACACCACATGACTTCCTTGTACGCCTTGTGTGTTCATACTTTTCTTAATAACTAAAATGTAGAATAATATAAAAAATTCTTTTAACTTATTATACTAGTATACTCACAAATATATTTTAGTCATTTTATTTAAACTGCAGAAGAAGATATAAAGCATATTTTACTATTGTCACTGTCATGTCATAATCATTTAAATTTTACGTAGTAACAAATGTTAATCGATCATGGACTACAAGATAAAGAAATACTAAATTAAAAATATATACTTTAATTATTCCTAAATGATACCAGATACAAAAATATTTATAAAATACCGATTTTAGGTAATAATCACATAATCTTTCATTTAAAATAAAAAAAATTGTCTTAAATTAAATATTTATCGAAATATTTTAAAAAAGTACTACTTCCGGTTTGTAGACTGAAACCAAAAATAGGAGGTGCACAACTAGATGCTATAACAGTCCTAAATACAAAATTTCAACTTTCTACGTCTAACCGTATTTGAGTTATGCGACACACATACGTCCGTACGTACGTACAGACGTCACGTCGAAACTAGTCATAATGGATTCAGAAAAGGTCAAAACGGATATTTCCGTCAAAATCTGAGAACCGAAATTTTTCGCGATTACAATACTTCCTTACTTCGTACAAGGAAGTAAAAATGTAAATTTTTTTGTTTTCCTGTTGATAAAATAGAGAAAAATAAGTGGATGAATCTAATAAGGTAATAATAGTCATATTTAGGTGATACGGGTATTATTTATTTAATTTATTGTAGACGTGAAAGACCTCCAACTAAACACAGTTTAGTATGTAGCTGTCATTTTATAAATCAAGACAGGAAAATTAGACCGACTATTTTTGATCATAATGCGAGAAGAAAATTTACTTTCACTTATGAATATTACTGCAAATAAATAAATATATCAGAGATGTGAGTCTGTCATATGACCGCGTCATTTTAGTTTGTCATATTGGTCATGACTGTCAGTCAGATTCATTCGTGACGTGACGGTAATTTATAAAATAACCTCAAAAATTATACTCGTTTCTTATGTATGAAGTATGACAGCTTGGTGTTGTCAAAATACGTAGAGGTAAATTCATTTAAGTAGAACCCTGCGCAAAGTACGAATTCTCGTCTTAGAAAGAGAGACAAAGATGATAAACAAGAGGAAACTACGCTACTGTCTGTTCTACAGAACATCAGCTTCAATATCTGTTTTTCTCATGTTGTGAACGCTGTGAATTTTGTAATTGATTGTGATTGTGTTCTATTTTAGTTTTCTTTGAAAATTAATTGAAGTGCAGCGTAGCATACACTCGCTAGCTCCACTTTTGTATAACGGACAGTACATGACAAGCAATTGAATGCAAAAAAAAGCCCGGAACAAGTAAAACTTCAGATAAAAAAAGATAATAATAAACTAATTTCTAAACAAAACTTATATTCCTCTCAAGCAACACAACAAACAATATTTTCTTATTGTATGAATCTGACCAAAATGACGTCATATGACGGTCATTTGACGGTTATTTGTCACGATTTTTAAATGACCGTCATTTTACATCTCTGAATTCACTAAATTTCATTGTAAATCAGCAAAAATCTGGTGCTGTTCAAATGTCACAAAGACAATATGTCAACATAACCTTCAAACTGACCATTTTACAAGTGTTTATAGGAATATAAATACTTACGAGATGAAATAAAATGGTGCAATACAATTATTATTGTGTAACTAATGTACATTAAAACCTCTGAATGCTTATTCTTCAAAGATAAATAAGTAACATGAAGAAATATAATCGCTTATGGAAGAATAACATGTATTCTGAATTTGTTTGGAAAGGTTGAAAACTGTTTCCCGCTACCCGCGAAACATGTGACGTCAGACTTACCCAGTCTATTTTCTGTTACATTGTTACATTTCAAATCAAAATAAAACAAAACAGCTATTTTCAAACAAACGTCAAAAAAAGTCTACACTAGCGCTGCAGTGTTATATGGCCGAACTAAATTCATATGACGTCATAGTGCTGTCATTTTATTCAAGCAAGCTGATAGCCCGTGCCCATCGATAAACAAGCTAACGATAGGAATCTAAATGCTTTTGCTTGAAACACAGTTCGTAGCGCCCCTATATTTGCCGAGGAGAACTAAATTTGACGTGGGCATAGCTGGCTTGGATTTGTTATTTATATTTTTTACTTGTAAAATTATTGTAGTTCTCAAAAAAATAAGTAACACACATAATACCTTAAAAAACGTTTTATTAGTAAACAAATAATCATAATCTACATGACACTTTCGAAATATAACACACAATGACACACAAATGTAAAGTAAGTAAATATAATAAAAAAGTATATTTACCAAATGTCGTTCGGGATAATTTTTTAATTAATAACATAAAATTTTAAGATATTGACTTACTCATATGTAGCGAAGGCTGATATATTATGAATTTTCTTCCTATGCCCTGTTCACACGTTGCTACTTTGAAGACACATTCGTGCTACTGTAGCAAGAAAAAATCTGAGTCGCTTGTCAAATAGCAGCGCTGCTAATTTGTAGCATCAAAGTATCAAGAACTACTCGTTAATAATTTCACATCGTTGATCGTTGTGTGTGTAGATAGCGATTTTTTGCGGTAATTGTTTCGATTTGAATTTCTTTTCATGCTACAGTAGCACGTATGCGTCTTCAAAGTAGCAACGTGTGAACAGGGCACTAGTTGTCAGTTTCTCAATCTCGTATTCTTATTTTATTCATATATTTTCGTAAATCGTATCCATTATGAATAATTCTATAATTTAATAACGAAATTTTAATGTGCAGTTTTGTTATTTATAATAAATAATTACTTACAGTATCATTTGTAGTCAAAATGTGTTATCAGGGGTAATACCATAAGAGATGATAATTTTTTGAGAATTGTTTTGTCGTTTCCACGGCAACTTATTTCTAACAATTTCACGACACAAAACATCATCTATCAATTTCCCGAAACGAAGTTGAGGGGAATTGTCAGATGATGTTTTGTGGAGTGAAATTGCAATAAGTTGCCGTGGAATAGACAAAAATTCTCTCAAAAAATTATTATCTCGAATGGTATTTAGGAAGAATATTTTTCTTCTTATGCCCTGTTCACACGTTGCTACTTTGAAGACACATTCGTGCTACTGTAGCAAGAAAAATTCTGAGTCGCTTGTCAAATAGCAGCGCTGCTAATTTGTAGCATCAAAGTATCAAGAACTACTCGTTGATAATTTCACATCGTTGATCGTTGTGTGTGTAGATAGCGATTTTTTGCGGTAATTGTTTCGATTTGAATTTCTTTTCATGCTACAGTAGCACGTATGCGTCTTCAAAGTAGCAACGTGTGAACAGGGCATTAAAAATACTACCAAAACAACTCATTTTGCTAAACATTTTTGACGTTTCATGTGACAAATTTATTTATTTTTTGTAACTATCGTAACAAAATAAAACCTAATCTACAAAATTATGTTGTCAGATACATCATTTTACATTTTCAATTCTATTGGTTGCATTACGTCATTTGACGTCATCATTACGCAATATGATTGGTTAAACCATCTGTCAAAAAATATTCAAGTGAAGAAAATACTTGCACCATAGACCGGTATCAGCAATGTTATTATAGTGGCCACTATTGCAGCGCCGATCTGGTGATTGGAATTGAATTTATATTTCATGGGGTTTGACATACGTGAATGCGGCTGATCGTTTTCACAACTATGACAATGTTAAAAACAGTAAAGTAGGTGGAAACGATCAGCCGCATTGACGTATATCAAACATCTTAAAGCCTCATTCACAGCTCTTAACATGGTCACTGTTTTTGTCGTTTGTAATAACCTTGAAGTGTTTGACATACGTAGTAACGTGAAACCGTTCACAGCTCTAGTTTTAGTCTTTGTCTTTGTCTTAAGCATAAACACAAACATAAAAGTATGCAAACTTCAAACTTTTTGTCTTTGTTTTAACCTAAAAGTAGTTTGTAGGACAATATACACTATATTCACAACAGTTTATTTCGTTGATCTGTCACAATATTTTGACATGGAAAAATGAATCTTAGAGCAAAACAAATTATAACTGCGATTGTTAGATGAAGACGAGTTCCAGCAGCAGTAGCAATATACACAAAACTGCTATTGCACGAGGCATGACCCAAAACAACATTAATGGCTTTGTTTATAAAAAAAAACCACGTGATGTTCGCAATGAAGTGAGATGTGGGACGGTATGTTCACCACATCCATGTAAGAATTTATTTTGGTTTTATTTTTTCGATATACGTTAAACTAGTAATAACAGGAAATTATACAAACCGAGCACTGCCCGTTTAATAATATTCTATATTATAAAAATGTATTTTATATAATATTTTTGTTTGGTTTAGCAGACGTGTGAACTTAACAAAAGACAAAAACAATGTTTGTGTTAAGAGCTGAGAATGGGCCAAATCCACGCGACAAAGACAAAGACGAAAAACAGTGACTATGTTAGAGCTGTGAATGAGGCTTAAAGTTATGTCTTAAAATAAAACTAAAACAATGTTTATGTTAAGAGGTCGAAACCTAGCTTAAATATTATATTTTAATGTGTATTTAATATTAAAATTCATGTTAAAAATATTTTACATTTTAATGTATATAATGTATTATCATCTACACATCTACAGTATTGTTATGATACAGTTTTTCGTGTGACAGATCGCGCAAATAATCCAATTTAGTGTTACGCCTAGAATAAAAGTTAAAATAAAATTTAAATCTATAAAACAATTAAAAATAACACAAAATACATACCTACTGCACGACAATTTGGAATGCAGCACTTAATATTAGAAGACATCTCACTATTTTCATATGATTTTCACTGACGTTAATTACTTTTCTCAATTTTATTTATTTATAAACAAAATTTTGTTAGTATGTTTGACAAATGACAATTTGAAAAAGTTGATAAAGTAGAAAGCTTTAAAATTATTCCAAAATTGCCATTAGCGCCTCTCCGTGATTGAAATTGTAATTAAAAACAATATACTGTCCCCAACAATATAGGTTTCTACAGCGTGACTTGCACTAATAATATATCAAAATTAAAAATCTGACGTGGCCGTTACAATACCTCTCGCCTTGACATCGAAGTATTATTATTTATAACCTCGTATTTAACCAAATATTAAGCTTTAATTTAAATAAAATACAACAACACCGTATAACATTTGATATAATAATATAAAATAAGCATACATTATATTATTTCTGATGTTTATCTGTCACATTGACAATTTTATTTTTGTTTTAAATTTTATTTCTATTTCGGGATTCACAAATCGTGGTAGGTAAAATTATATATTTAAAAAATTTATATTTCTTTATTTTGTACTTAATGTTAAAAATTGGTTTTATACGTTCATTTTCAGTAGATAAAGTATTACTTTAACATCGAGGGTAGATAAAATAAAATTTGAGTAGATAAAGTAAAATTTGAGTAGATAAAGTAAAATTTGAGTAGATAAAGTAAAATTTGAGTAGATAAAGTAAAATTTGAGTAGATAAAATAAAATTTAAGTAAAATAAGAATATTTTTACACAAATTAACATTAAGTACAAAATAAAATAATATATTGTACACGACGATAAAGAGTCTTTATCGACACGTGAAAGATAGCCCACTCGTTCCTTCGTCACTCGTGAACTAACATCTTTCACTTTTCGATAAATGATCTCTTTATCGTCTTGTATAATAAATTACTATTATTGGTTAAAGATATAGAAACAAGTAAGATTAAATATTGTACAATGTAATTTCTTCTTTCATGTGTGGTATGTCAAATTGTGACAATCGCATTATCTTATACAATTTTTGCAAAAAATGTTATAGTGCTACAAGAAAAGTACCATTTCCGGTTGGTGGATTTTTACCAAAATCTTTTCAGCTCTTCATTAACATATATAAATGTATAATGCAAAATATTAGAATTTTATGTTCAGTAGAATTTGAGATAATGAACCGGGACGAAAGGCTATAGTAGGCGTACATACAGACTTTCATACACACACACACACAGACATCATCGTGAAAATAGTCAAAATAGGTTCTAAAGGTGCTAAAACGTGCTAATTGACAAAAATCTCGACATCGAATTTTTTCACGATCCCTATACCTCTCTAGGCGAGAGGTAAAAATGTAACATAATTTATAACGCCTACTTTACAATTATTATTATTATTTCGCACTTTTGATAAAATAATTCTCTTTTTACCGATAATTTATGAAAGAATGCCATCTAAATTTGCCGAGGGGAACTACAAACTGTGTTTCAGCAAAGGCTACCTGACATTCCGCCGGCTGGCCATACCTATTAAATAAAAATTTTTATTCCCACATAAATTCTTACCTGATGTGAGGTGGTCAAAAACTCTACCTATGGCCATACCTATTAAATAAAATTTTTGATTCCCGCATAAATTCTTCCCTGATGTTAGGTGGTCAAAAACTCTCCCTATGGCCATACCTATTAAATAAAATTTTTGATTCCCATATAAATTCTTACCTGTTGTTATGTGGTCAAAATCGGTACCTGTGGCCATTCCCACATAAATTCTTACCTGATGTGAGGTGATCAAAAACTCTACCTATGGCCATACCTATTAAATAAAATTTTTGATTCCCACATAAATTCTTACCTGATGTGAGGTGGTCAAGAATGGTACCTATGGCCATACCTATTATATAAAATTTTTGATTCCCATATAAATTCTTACCTGATGTGAGGTGGTCAAGAATGGTATCTATAGCCATACCTATTAAATAAAATTTTTGATTCCCATATAAATTCTTACCTGATGTGAGGTGGTCAAGAATGGTACCTATGGCCATACCTATTAAATAAAATTTTTGATTCCCACATAAATTCTTACCTGACGTGAGGTGGTCAAGAATGGTAGCTATGGTCATACCTATTAAATAAAATTTTTGATTCCCACATAAATTCTTACCTGATGTGAGGTGGTCAAAAACGGTACCTATGGCTATACCTATTAAATAAATTTTTGTATTCCAACATAAATTCTTACCAGAAGTGAGGTGGTAAAAACTCTAGGTACCTATGGCCATACCTATTAAATAAAATTTTTGATTCCCATATAAATTCTTACCTGATGTTAGGTGGTCAAAATCGGTACCTGTGCCCATACCTATTAAATAAAATTTTTGATTCCCACATAAATTCTTACCTGATGTGAGGTGGTCAAGAATGGTACCTATGGCCATACCTATTAAATAAAATTTTTGATTCCCACATAAATTCTTACTTGATGTGAGCTGGTCAAAAACTCTACCTATGGCCATACCTATTAAATAAAATTTTTGATTCTCACATAAATTCTTACCTGATATGAGGTGGTCAAGAATGGTACCTATGGCCATACCTATTAAATAAAATTTTGGATTCCCACATACATTCTTACCTGATGTGAGGTGATCAAGAATGGCACCTATGGCCATACCTATTAAATAAAAGTTTTGATTCCCATATAAATTCTTACCTGATGTGGGGTGGTCAATAATGGTACCTATGGCCAACCTGTTAAATAACAAATTTTATTCCCACATAAATTCTTACTTGATGTGAGGTGGTCAATAATGGTACCTATGGCCATACCTAATGCAGAATAATACCGTATCAGATGTTTACCAAGATGAAGATTTTTTCCTTGAAAATTTGGAAGCCTTTACATTAGAAAATCTTCAAATTTGCTTTTAATACTTAAAATCATTTACTTCTGTTTGTTATGTTTTACTGCTAGTTTTTCAAAAATTTTATTAATAATTTGTTATTTTAAAATTTATTAAATAATATTTTAATTTTATTTCAACTAAGTACCCATTCCAACATCCTTTTAAATAGGTACCTAGTCAATTGATCAAAAAATAAATTCACAAAAAAAATCACAAAAATGATGTTTAAAGACAATTTTATAATTTATTTTCATCGGAGATAGATAAAAGTTAAGATGACCGGAAAAAATACATACATGCAATTTTTAGTCATTTTATAGCATAAGATAAGATATAAAACAAAGCCAGAGTTTGGCCAATGAGACCAGATCGTAGATCGGCATCCCGATATTAGAGTCTTATAGGACGAATTTGTTTACGGACAAGACGCAAGCCGAATCCTTAGATTATATGAATTCTCTAAAACTAAAACTCAGTTTATGTACGTGTTACAAAAAAAAATTATGTTCTCCTTTAGTTACTATACGAAATTATTCTAAAATATAATTTTAAAATAAGATTTTGAAAAACGTAGACGATGAAACAATAAAACTAGTGAAAATAATTCTATAAAATGTAAATAACAGCTCATTGCATAGGTAACGTCTTATTACAGGTATTTATAAATTAAGGATATATTACTTCCTTGTACGGAGTAATAATCGCGAAAAATTTCGGTTTTCAGATTTTGATGGAAATATCCGTTTTGACCTTTTCTGAATCTATTATGACTAGTTTCGTCGTGACGTCTGTACGTACGGACGTATGTGTGTCGCATAACTCAAATACGGTTAGACGTAGAAAGTTGAAATTTTGTATTTAGGACTGTTATAGCATCTAGTTGTGCACCTCCTATTTTTGGTTTCAATCTACAAACCGGAAGTAGTAATTAAAAAAAAAAATCGATAAATATTTAATTTAAGACAAATTTTTTTATTTTAAATGAAAGAATATGTGATTATTACCTACAATCGGTATTTTATAAATATTTTTGTATCTGATATCATTTAAGAATAATTAAAGTATATATTTATAATTTAGTATTTCGGTACCTTGTAGTCCATGATCGATTAACATTTGTTACTACGTAAAATTTAAATGATTATGACATGACAGTGACAATAGTAAAATTTGCTTTATATCTTCTTCTGCAGTTTAAATAAAATGACTAAAATATATTTGTGAGTATAATAGCAGTAGTAGTAGTACTTATATATTAATATATTTGTATAATAAGTTAAAAGAATAAAGTAGGTATATGGCGGGAGGTCTTGTGGTGGCCACGTCAGATTTTTTTTATATTATTCTACATTTTAGTTATTAAGAAAAGTATGAACGGTTTAATAGGCGTACAAGGAAGTCATGTGGTGTCCACGTCAGATTTTTAGTTATAGAAAACAGATTTAAAAAAAAATCTGGTGGGTTTAGTTAAAAATATATATTTTTACTTCCTTGTACAGAGTAAAAAGGAAGTATTGTAATCGCGAAAAATTTCGGTATTCAGATTTTGATGGAAATATCCGGTTTGACCCTTTCTGAATCCATTATGACTAGTTTCGACGGACGTACACGGTGGGCCATTTTAAGTTGCGTTTAGGAATATCTCGAAAACGAAGCATCGGATTAAAAATCCAAAAAACACGACTAAAATATTTTCGAGGGGGCACAAAAAAGTGTGTAAGTTTCATGTTATATATTTATTTATATTTTTGTATTTTCCTGACAGTTTCCCTGATGAAGGACACAATTAATGTCCGAAATATTGGAATTTTTGAAATAAATTTAAGTACGTAATAACAACTAGTATTTGAGCCCTGACCGATTCCCGAGATTTTTTTAACTCTAATTATATATATATATATATATATATATATATATATATATATATATATATATATATACAGGGTGTAACACGAAATGCGGGACAGGCGTTTAACATGGTAAATCAGTTTTTCCGTTCGCATTGCTTCCCTAATTATTTTAGACAAAAATGTTTCAAATAAATGTTGTTGAGCATAAAATTCTACATCCGGATCAGTAAACAAAATTTATTTTGGTTGCTTTATAACTGCAGAAATCAAATTTGAAAATACACGGAATAGCGAATTAATAGTAACAGCCATGGAATTAAAAACAGGAGATGAACAAATGCGTAACGGTTTAAACGTCAATGTCAGAATAATAGATTGTCAAAATCATTTATACGTAGCAGTGACCTCTAATAATGATGGACGGGAAAGCCGTATACTTTCAACACATAAGGGGTTGGCTCCTGCGAACTGTCATGGGAGAGAGTTCTTCCTTGTCTTTTTTAACATTCCATCTCTTTCTAATGTATGCAACTGCGCATGCTCTGAAATTTGGCAATTGCAATACTTTCGTTGGTTAGAAAGAGACAACCTCTCTGCATTGTTGCGGGCTGCATACGATGTTTTTGGAGCCACGGGCAGATGTTTTCTTTCCGGTCCATAATTAATAGAGGTCACTGATACGTAGGTACTAATAATTTGACGTTTAAAACGTTACGCATTTGTTCATCTCCTGTTTTTAATTCCATGGCTGTTACTATTAATTCGCTATTCCGTGTATTTTCAAATATGATTTCTGCAGTTATAAAGCAACCAAAATAAATTTTGTTTACTGTTTCGGATGTAGAATTTTATGCTTATTTGAAACATTTTTGTCTAAAATAATTAGGGAAGCAATGCGAACGGAAAAACTGATTTACCATGTTAAACGCCTATGGCCCGCATTTCGTGTTACACCCTGTATATATATATATATATATATATATATATATATATATACACCGGCCGCTATACACGCCATTCCCATCCTTTTACGACCTCTGCTCGCTTCAGAATTCTCTATTGAAACCCTGTATATTAATATATTTGTATAATAAGTTAAAAGAATAAAGTAGGTATGGCGGGAGGTCTTGTGGTGGCCAGGTCAGATTTTTTATATTATTCTACATTTTAGTTATTAAGAAAAGTATTAACAATTTAATAGGCGTACAAGGAAGTCATGTGGTGTCCACGTCAGATTTTTTAATATGTTGTTAGGATCAGTTAGTGTAGTGTGAAACTAAATTTGCAGCTTCGAAAAACCTGTGCTTCCTGCGTACCTAATACCTACATAAAAACCTGCAAAATTTTCGGAATTTTTTCAGTTGTTGCCTAATAGTAATAACTCGTAAACTATGCGTTTCCGAGATATGACACTTCTAAAATTACCAATTTTTTCAAAAAAAATTAAAGTCTTCCAGTTTCTTTCATTAAATTTTACGAACATTTCCCTATAAAGTATGTCATTTTAAAAACTTTTTAAGGCGTTTATTAAGCCAAAATATAAAAAAAAATTTTGTGAGAAGTATTCAAATATTTTGTATTTATTGTGTTTAATGAGCTGTAACTTTTGAATGGATAAAGTTATCGACTTCCGGTTTCTTCAATTAAATTCTACGAACATTTCTCCATATGATGCAGTATTTTAAAATCTTTTTTGGGTATTCATTAAGCCAAAATATCAAATTTTTTTCCGATAGAAAATTTAGAAATTTTTAATATTTATTGTGTTCAATGAGCTGTAACTTATGAACGGATAAAAATATTGATTTCCGGTTGCTTTATCTACGACCATTTCTCCATAAGATTCTAAGCCAATATATCAAATGTTTTTACGAGAGAAAGTAAAGGGATTTTTAATTTTTTTATATTTATTGTGTTTAATGAGCTATAACTTCTGAACGGACAAAGTTATCGACTTCCGGTTTCTTTTATTAAATTCTACGAACATTTCTCTATAAAATACATTATTGTAAAATGTTTGTAGGGTGTTCATTGAGCCAAAATATCAATATAATAAATACGAAAAATTTGAATACTTCTCTCGAAAAAAAATTTGATATTTTGGTTTTATGATCGCTCTAAAAAAATTTAAAATAATGTATTTTATAGACAAATGTTCTTCAAATTTAATGAAAGAAACCGGAAGACAATATTTTTATTCCTTCAGAAATTACAGTTAATTAAACACAAAAATTACGAAAACAGCAAAAAAAACAACTTTTATTTTTTGGAAAATTTTAGAAGTGCCATATCTCGGAAACTATTGGACACATTAATTATAAAATATTTGAATACTTGAAAAAATTGATATTTTGGCTTAATAAACGCCTTAAAAAGTTTTTAAAATAACATATTTTACAGGGAAATGTTCGTAAAATTTAATGAAAGAAACCGGAAGAAAATTTTTTTTTATTCAGAAGTTACAGTTAAATAAACACAAAAATAACGAAAAAAAGCAAAAATTTCTCAACTTTCATTTTTTCAACTTTCAAATTTTAGAAGTGCCATATCTTGGAAACTATTGGACGTACAGAGCTGCTGTTGGGCTGCAAATTTAATGTAGGGGAGACTAGGGAGGGTTGATACGTTTTGGCTTTAAACCATCGTAGAATTAAAAATAAACACAATTTGAATACTTTAATAATATTATATCTACTCATTGGTATATTGACAAACAAAAATAAAATAAACACGCTTTAACTTATATAAATACAACTTTTAGAAATGATTTTTTTTAAAACAAGAAAACGTATCAAGCCTCCCATTCTACGGGAGGGATGAGACGTACACTGGGAGGCTTGAGACGTAAAACAAATTTTTTTTTTTTAATATTTACTCCTTACAAATGTCATAAATAAATATTTTACTTCATCTATCCACCCCAGCACATTCCGTATGCAACCACCTGGAACAGATCTGACACTACTTAAACCAGAATTCATTAGGTCTATATTGTAAGTACAATGAGTTGCAATTATTACATGCTACAGCATCATCATCATCATATTGGTTTCTTCTATTTCGTTTTCGTCACTGTCTGTATCATCTTCATTGATATTATTGTTTTTATTTCCCTTGTAGATTTTCGCACAACTTTTTCAAAATTCGAGATTTTCATGTATCAAGTGTCCCTGACTAATAAGTATCAAACCTCCCCAAGTACCAAACATTACAAAAACATGCAGAACAATCTTAACCTTACATTTTAAGCTACGCAATTGTAGAGCACATACTATTTTCATTTTATTTTTATGCGAAATAATTCATTGTGCGCAAAACTTATACTATAAAAATTAAAACCCTATAAATGTTAGTCAAATACTTACATTGTCAGGCACAAAAACACATTTTTATGTATAGAACACCTGTCAAATCTGTCAAATTTTCACCAAACACTGCAATCTATTGGACGATAGTGTAATAAAATAGTCGACTCCCCACTAACTTCCTGGCGGTAAATATGATAGGGTATCAAGCCTCCCTACGTATCAATCCTCCCTAGTCTCCCCTACTTTAAAAATTATACCATCGACTATCAAAAGCGCATAGTTTACGAGTTATTAGGCAACAACTGAAAAAATTCCGAAAATTTTGAAGGTTTTTACGTATTACGCTGGAAGCACAGATCAAACATATTCGTCTGGGTTAAATTTTTTAGGTGAGGGAAAATTAATTGACGTCATAGAGGTTCTCAACCAGTCACTCATGATGAACAAGAACTATAAGTAAATATCAAATTTAAATTAAGAATTATGTAATATAAAAATTAAATAGTAATAATCTTTCATGCTATTATCATTATAAATTACCTAAAAATTGAATTCTGATGGCAATGGGTTTGTTTCATATTTAATAACGAGAACCATTGTTTTAGATTCACTGGTATGTTTTGACATTTAGCAATTTTCTATTTGAGGTTATTACGTTATTAGTATTTCGTAGTTTACGGCTGTGTTATGCTTTCTGCTGTGAGTATAGTTATATTATTATTATTTGTAGTTTCTGTTCCTTATACAACATTGCAAATATTCTTAAATTTCCTACAAAACATAACCTGAAATGATAAGCAGTGTTTGACATTTCTCTTGACGTAAATGTATCGTTCTCTTTTTAAGAGTATACTAGTGGAAAAGAGATAAACATATTAGACAGACGTAACATTAACCAACGAATGAACAAGCATGCATGTGACAAAGAGAGATACATAATGCCTGTTTATTATAAGTTTAGAAACTAATGACGTACCGATCACCACATCGCGGACCAACTGTATTAAAAAATCAGAACTACATCACGCTTTGCGATTTTAATGTCTAATTTGACTGGGCTAAGCATACAAAGATACTTAGTAATTGATTAGTCTTAAAGCAATAAGTTCAAATAAATAATTTTATATAGAGGTACACCAAATTAAAAATATATGAAAATAGCGCATTTTTTGCAACTTCCTGATGCTGACACTTACGAGTATATCGGCCACTGCTTCAGGCGAACAACAGCAACGCTACTTGCTTATAAAGGAGGTTTGAAACGCTATGCAGGATGGCAGTCGTCTAAAGTTGCTGAGAGCTATGTTGAAGACTCTGTAAATAATAAAATTGAAATTGCCAAAAAAGTGTTACTTACTGAATCTTACAAGAGTGGAGGTCAGAGTAAGAGTACACAAAATGTAATTAGCACTGACGCTATTAAAATAGAGAATTGTAATATAACATTACATATTAATAAAACGTAATATATTTAATTTTAACGGCGTGAAAAGCCTTAAGACCATAAAGTGCACTTTATGGTCCTAGGGCTAAAAACATTATCATTATAAACGTCAAACAGTCTAAAAATTGATAATTATGGCCGCTTGTGCAAAAAATCCCAAACGATAAATTCCATTTTAGAAAACTGAATATTTAAAAAAAAACTTCATATTTAAAAAAGATGCTGTCTACAATTGAATTATGTATTAAAATAACTATTATACAAATTAAATTTCAAGTATCCTTTCTATTAATTCTGTTTTTCGTCCCGATGTTTTGGCACCTCTTTGAAACAATACATTTTTTAACTCTTCGACTTTCCAACTTTGATAATATGACATGGTTTTAATTGTAGTATTGTCACAGGTATTGTTGTATAAACTTCAACAGGGAAGACATTACACGCAGTTACATTATGCGTACGTCGTACGTTTTCTTATTTTCACTTAAGTATGTATCGTGTAATACATACTTCGGAAACTAGCTCCCTGTTGCCACCTATGCTAAGCTTTGCGCTAACAGGCCCATTGCACGCATTGAACGGAGAAAGGCTTCAACACAGACAATGATTATTACGCTTAAGAAAATAGCACTCGTGCTACGCACTCGTGCAATTTTCAATCAAGCGTAATAACCATTCGTGATACAGCAACAAAAATTGTCGACATAACTTGGAACACGAATGGTATTCGGAGGACAATTCACCGAATAAAAATGTATTCTTTCTTTATGAAAATGATTTATAAATAGCTTCACTTCCATTACAACAGTTATAACAATAGGATTTTGATTAATAAAGATATATTCAATTGGTTAAAATTGTCGATTGGATCACTAGTGAAAATTGTCGAAAAATTATGTCGCTGCGAGCACAAGTGATAAATTGTCGAAAAAATTCGTTTCAATTGGTGGAAAATTTATAAATCCTCAAAATTGATTGGTCCATTTTTGACAGATGACACATGAGTTGAATTGTCATTTAAATTTTACGTAATAACAAATGATACGATCATGGACTACAAGATACCGAAATAGTAAATTATAAGTATTATACTTTAATTATTCTTAAATTCAGAAAAATTTATAAAATACCGATTGTAGATAATAATCACATAATCTTTCATTTAAAATAAAAAAAATTGTCTTAAATTAATTATTTATTGAAATTTTTTTTAAGTACTACTTCCGGTTTGTAGATTGAAACCAAAATTATATTGGGCTTTTAAGAATCGTATTGAAACCTTAAATACAAAATTTGGTATTTAAATGTTTGATATTTTTGGAGTTATCGTGTCCGAAAAAATTGTAACATAGGCACGCACGCACGCACACACACACACACACACACACACACACACACACACACACACACACACACGCGCGCGCGCGCGCGCGCACACACACAAGCACACACACGCACAAACATCATCTCAAAAATGTGTAATTCGTATTCTAGAGACCCTAAAACATGCTTATCTGCCAAAAACTCATACTCGAAAATTTTGACCCATCACAATACCTCTCTTATATGAGGCGAGAGGTAAAAAGTACAAGACAAAGTGATTTTCAAATAATTTAGTAATTATTCACTGATCATTTAATATCCTTGTAGTTTAAATACTTATGTTATGTCCGATAGGATGAGATTTGAAATTAGACGTGTCACAGGTGTTATTTAAATGAAGTGGCTACTAACCTCACACCTCACATAACGTGACGAAGAATATAACTGATTTTCAAATAATTTTACAAGACAAGACTTTACTTTATATAGGTAGATTTATTTTTTAAGCATAACGATTATTGTGTTATATTTATGTTTTTGCATGACCTTAGTTATAAATTTTTATACCGTCTGTAGCTTATAATAAAATGATAATAATGTCTTTCACAGAATGCGTGCAAGAACTGAAACAGCGTGCTTTATCTCCTCGAATTTGCGATGGCGTAATAGACTGCCAGGACTTAGCAGACGAAAAATCCTGCACATATTGTCCGACAGGATATGTGCATTGCGGTGTCGGACGAGCCTGTGTTCCTATCCACCAGCGCTGCGATGGAAAAATCGACTGTCCTGATGGTAGCGATGAACGTTCATGTCGTAAGTTTTAAGGTGGATTTATGCAGCCAAACTAAAACTAACATTAAAATTAACATTAGCACTTGCACTAACATTAACATTAAAATTAAGAGGAGGCATTTATGCAGACTTACATTACGCCTGCGCAATTGAAGCATTCTTAGTTTGACACAATAAGATCAGTAGGTTAACCTATTTGTTTTCATTCGTAAGAGTTGTGTTTTTCTGTCAATATTGATACTAAACAATAACAATCGCTAACAAGCAAGCAAACTAACCAAACAAACATTTTAAAAAACGCTCGAAAAATAAGAATTCTACAAGTGACGTTTGTAGCGCTTGCGCAGTAGTGAATCCAACTAACATTAAATTAAGAAAGTTGGAAGTTGGTCATCTTTCTAGTTTAGTTTTAATGTTAGTTTAATGTTAGTTGAATGCGTAAATCAGTTCGTACACTTGTGTATATTTAACTTCTTAGTTTTAATGTTAGTTTTAATCTTAATTTTAATTTGGGCTGCATAAATCCACCTTTTAAATATTCCATTAAAAACGCGGAATGCAATTTTATTTTTATCTGTTGTGTTAAAACAGATGAAACATGAAAGTTTTGTTTAACAGCATAGCAGATTCGAATGATTCAGTTTTGCTAGAAAGTTAATTGTTGTATGTATATAAATTATTTCAAGAAAAGTAAAGTTTAGTGTTAAATTTGTTCAAACCAATTATACCTATTTATTAAATTAAATCTTGATTTTTTAATGAAATGCTTTCACATTAATATGCTTGCATGTTAAATTCCATTAATTAATCTGCAAAATGGGTAAAAACATAAAAAATTGACATTTTTATATGATGTTGAAGATTCTAATCACAAAATACAGGTGATTCACAACTTCGTGTAAATGTTTTACTGGCATATAATATTTTCCTTACTAATCATGGAACAAATCTGTTAATTTAAAGACAATGTTCGCAAGAAAAAAAAACATTTTTGGGGTCACTGGATTGAAGATTGCATAATGAGTATCTGACTTAACTATTGATTGGAATAAAATTAAATTTTATACAATAAAGAATTTTATAAGAAATTTCTTATACCTACATTTTAAAATTAAGTAAACTTATGAAATTCTATGGAAACAGTGGTCCAAAATTATATGATTAAAACCTAGAAAATTAAGACTGAGAATTTTGAAAAAAAATTATATTTCCGTGATCAGCATTTTAACAATGTCATAACCTAACATCAACTCTTCTTCTGGTAGGGCCGTAAATTGAGATCATTTTGGTGGGAGTTTAACATTGCTAATCGAACACACGTTTTAAAATTAAAACACTGCGTTATTCATACACTTATGTGTTCGAACACCACTTTATTCCTTTAACTAAAATCAAATTTCCATCATGTAAAATATTATCAATTGACAGATAGGGTCTTAAACCGAGAAAGTATGGTGGTTAGCGTAGGGAACGCACAAACAACTCTAAAGCGCAAACAATCCTCTATGCAAACGTTACTTTGCAAAATAAAACCGAAATAGTCCGGCGGCTTACTGCAATATACAGGCTGTTTCTGTACTTATGGATCAAACTTTAAGAGTATATATTAGGGCTGGCAATGAAATCCGGATATCCGGATTTTGTTTTTAAAATATCCGTTTTTTCAATCTGGATAAACCGGTATTCCGGATATTCGAATTTTTATCCGACTAAATCGAATTTCCAAATATTCGGATAAGCCGGATTTCCGAATATCCGGATAAGCCGGATTTCTGAATATCCGGATACATCCATCCATATACACTGGATTTCCAAAAATTCGAATATCCGGGTGCACCGGATATCTGAAAGAATCACAAACACAAACATCTGTTTTCCAGTTTTTAAAATTTTCTACTTCCTTAAACTGGAAATCTATATGTGATAATTTGTGCCTCTACCTACTAAATTTGTGATTTGTGAAGTAGTAATTTACTTTGTCTATCACTAATGTATAACATGAACATTAAATGTGCGATGTTTGCTACATAATGCCATAATAAACCCACAAAGAATATTATTAGGTACCACGGAACAATAGTCATAATTCCCTCCTTTGCACCAATCAGAGAATTATTGTACCTGAAGCAATTTTTATGTGCAAATTATTTTTAGAAACCATTGCGATGTTTAATGATATAAATATTGGAATTGGAAATGTCAAAATTTTTGCATATTTTTACTTCCTTGTACGGAGTAATAAGGAAGTATTGTAATCGCGAAAAAATTCGGTTTTCAGATTTTGATGGAAATATCCGTTTTGACCTTTTCTGAATCCATTATGACTAGTTTCGTCGTGACGTCTTTACGTACGTACGGACGTACGTACGGACGTACGTACGGACGTATGTGTGTCGCATAACTCAAATACGGTTAAACGTAGAAAGTTGAAATTTTGTATTTAGGACTGTTATAGCATCTAGTTGTGCACCTCCTATTTTTGGTTTCAATCTACAAACCGGAAGTAGTACTTTTTTCAAATATTTCGATAAATATTTAATTTAAGACAAATTTTTTTATTTTAAATGAAAGATTATGTGATTATTACCTACAATCGGTATTTTATAAATATTTTTGTATCTGCTATCATTTAAGAATAATTAAAGTATATATTTATAATTTAGTATTTCCGTATCTTGTAGTCTATGATCGATTAACATTTGTTACTACGTAAAATTTGAATGATTATGACATGCAAGTGACAGTGACAATAGTAAAATATTGTTTATATCTTCTTCTGCAGTTTAAATAAAATGACTAAAATATATTTGTGAGTATAGTAGCAGTAGTAGTAGTACTTATATATTAATATATTTGTATAATAAGCTAAAAGAATAAAGTAGGTATGGCGGTAAATCTACATTCTACATTTTAGTTATTAAGAAAAGTATGAACAGTTTAATAGGCGTACAAGGAAGTCATGTGGTGTCCACGTCAGATTTTTTTATTATTATAATAATTAAAATCTTGTACGTAAAAATGTGTCGTATATTATAAAGTACCTATTCAACTCGCTAACTATTATTCCCTCCGATTATTATTAAATCCCTGGCTTGCTTTGCTCGCTCGTGTTATGTATTTCATCATAGGAAATAATAGCATCCATTATAGCGTCGTTGTATATAATATAATTTTATTTGAATTTTTGTAGCTTATTATAAGAATTTAACAAAACGTAAACTACAGCTTACGATAGCAAAAACCATGTATTATTTATCCGAAAATATCCAAATGCCTAAAAGTTTTTTCGGATATATCCGAATAATCCGGTTATCCGGATATACCCGAATTATCCGGTTATCCGGATAAATCCGTATAATTCGATTATCCGGATATATCCGAATAATCCGGTTATCCGGTTTTTCCGGATACTAGATATCACTTTATCCGGATATCCGAATTGAAATTTTTCGGATTTTGACAGCCCTAGTATATATAACACGTTCTACTGAACAAAAAGAATTTTTCAAAAATTCGTAAAATTAAGGGTGGTTTACTTAAAGAAAACATGTTGAGTGCCACTGGTTTCATAGCTGGTTGTGTTGTTTTTTGTAATTAAATTTGTTCATTACACAATACCAGCGTTGGATTAGATAATTACGTGCATTGTTAATATCTGAATAAAACAACACAAACAGCTATGAAACCAGTGGCACTCAACATTTTTCCTTTAAGTAAACCACCCTTAATTTTGCGAATTATTGAAAAATTCTTTTTGTTCCGTTATCAGTAGAACGTGTTACATATACTCTTAAAGTTTGATCCATAATAATATGAATTATGCATTTTGAGGCAAAAGCAATTTAATTTTACTTCCTTGTACAAAGTAAAAAGGAAGTATTGTAATCGCTTAAAAATTTCGGTTTTCAGATTTTGATGGAAATATCCGTTTTGACCTTTTCTGAATCCATTATGACTAGTTTCGTTGTGACGTCTGTACGTATGTGTGTCGCATAACTCAAATACGGTTAGACGTAGAAAGTTGAAATTTTGTATTTAGGACTGTTATAGCATCTAGTTGTGCACCTCCTATTTTTTGTTTTAATCTATAAACCGGAAGTAGTACTTTTTTTCAAATATTTCGATAAATATTTAATTCAAGACAATTTTTTTATTTTAAATGAAAGATTATGTGATTATTACCTACAATCGGTATTTTATAAATATGTTTGTATCTGGTATCATTTAAGAATAATTAAAGTGGTATATAGTATTTATAATTTAGTATTTCGGTATCTTGTAGTCCATGATCGATTAACATTTGTTACTACGTAAAATTTAAATGATTATGACATGACAGTGACAATAGATATATTGGCAACATATCTTCATACAAATAATTATTAAAAACATTAAATCAACTGTTATTTAATAATTAATTGTGTTTAAAAGCATGATTTTATTGCAAAAAGAGCAAATAAAACTAAGAATTTTACGTTGGCAACAATTATTCAAATGTCATAAATGTCAAAAAATTATTGATTTAACCTTACTTTTAAATAATTTTTGGCATCATATTTCGTTATTTGATCGTAGAAAAAATAAGCTGTATAACTCGAGTGGATTGCCTATATCGCACACGAACGTTTCGTGCGATATAGGCATCACATCCAGTCTTGTTGTACAATATACTATATATCACGATGTAAAATACAAATACGGTGAGTGCACTTCCCTACAAACGTGCTGTGAAAAGCGGACCAACTTTTTCCAGATGTATGACGGGTTACATATGAAACAAAATATGCTAATTATCTGTCATATCTGTCAAATGAAATATTGTAATTAAAAAATCTGACGTGGACACCACATGACTTCTTTGTACGCCTATTAAACTGTTCATACTTTTCTTAATAACTAAAATATAGAAATATAATAATAATATAATATTATACAAATATATAAGATATATACATTTGTTTTAGATTAATATAAATTTCAATAGTGTTTGCCATGGTTTTGTTAGCTTTGTGTAGTAAATACCAAAACCGAGTTTGTGGGGCTCTAGTACGGTTTTGTTACCTATGTTAGTGTAGTAAAAACAAAAACCTAGTTTGTGGGGCTCTAGTACGGTTTTGTTAGTGTAGTAAATACCAAAACCGAGTTTGTGAGGCTTTATTTTTAACCATTTTGACACATTCAGGTTAACATACAAAAACGTCATTTTATTAAATTTTTTGCAATTTTGACACATTTGAGGTTAATAAAAAAAAATCATTTTCTTCAAAAAATCATGTTAAAAACACTAATTCTAATTCTAATTTTGCTTGTTTAGGTCATATTTAAGCATAATAAACGATCTCCTAAAAAAAACGCATTTTCTCTTAAACACCTATTATACATTCCAGCCTTGCAATTCTTAATTAGTTATTATAGAACTAATTATATTACAAAAATCAGCTTTGCTGCAATCACCCATGAAAATTTGACGCCAGCTCCCGGACTAATAGAGGAGTTGCAAGATTCCGCACTAAATTGTTCAATTTTAGGACCACCAATACATACTTCTTTAATATCTGCATAACTGCAAAATAAATAATTGAGAAATATTTATCATATTATATTTAAACTTAAATTACCATATTAACTCGTTCATATCATTTAATGATAAAATCGTTTTGTGCTGAAATATCTTCGAAAATTAATTCTTTGCTGAATTCTTGGGTGGGGTTTTATAAAAATGATGGAGTTGAAGATGTTGATGGTTTGAGCGCAGTTGTTTCAGTAGATGTTTTAATAGTAGCGGATGGCAAAGTTGAGTAGAGTTAAGTAAAAGCAGTTTCAAAATAATCTGAAGTAAAAATTAATGAAGTATCAGTCTCGATTTCACTTTAAAATCTTAAATGGTAACCCCTATTTTTTATTGCAGATTCGGATAAAGCGTTAAAAAGTAGGTGAATTGTATTGGGTTTTTTTTTAATTTTAAATTTTTTTCGTTTTATTGACCAGATCTAAGTTTTACCAAAATACAAAACAGAATTAAAACAAATGATTTTCACACTTCTATGTAAATAATATTTACGTAGAATTGCTTTAAAATGAATATAAAATAATAACATCATCATAAAAACGAAAAAACCTTGGGATTTAGTACTGCGAATCAATATTAAGTGTACTGACTGCACCCGCTCCGAAAACAGTTGATTGTTATTGTTGAATTGTCCATTGTTGTCGATCCAATTGTGGTGAACATTTAAAGCGGTCCTAATTTGTTATGGAATAAAATTGAATTTTTTTCAAATTAAAAAGGTTAGACCAACGGAAAAATATTGTAACTAACTCATGTGTTAATAGGCGATTAATAATCTCAACAATTAACGCGTACGCTTCTCTCACGCGTTAAAAAGTCTCAATTATTAATCGCCCTCATTAACACACTAGTTTGTTAAATAACTATTAATGTTGCAAACGTCAAAAATAAAATAATATACATAGAAGATATTCATTAAAAATGAGATTTGGAGATATTTCTATTGAAGAAATTAATATCAATATTAATAAAAGTATTCCGGAGAATACTAAGAGAACAAGAATGTCCATTTGGAATCAATTTAATTATAATTATCGTTCGTGAAATAATCAAGCAAATATAATTCGAGTCATAAATTTAATTGGTAAAATTTACTCATAATTCCTGCGTAGAAACGACAACTCGGGTCAAAATTGACTCTTCTTCGCTGTCGTGATTTAAATATGTCAATTTTGACACTCGTTTGTCCGTTTCTACGCAACAACTATTCGTAAATTTTACCGATAAATTTATGGCTCTTATAGTCCAAGCTCCCATGACACAAAATCGTACCTCATAAAACACCTAAAATTAAAAATATTCAAATGATAGGCAAACCTTTTAAAATTATTTTAAACCCGGCAGACTAGGTTTCATTTGTTAAATTCTATTTTAAATTAATTTTTGAAATCGACTAAAATAAAATAAATTTACAACTGAAAACACCAATTTGAAATTTATACTATTTATTGAAAAGTATATGAAGTTTTTGAAAAAATTTGTCTGCCTGGCTAAATTTGTTAACTAACACCTGACAGATCTTTTTTTATACATTAGTTTTTTCACGAAAAATACCTCTCATAACACCTTTTTTTTAGAAAAAAAATAATAAAGCTTAAGACCTCCTCTATCTATTAAAATTGGTCTGCCTGCCAATTTTTGTTCATTAACTCCTGTCAGACTTATGTTTATATATTAATTTTTCCACAAAAATACATCTTATAACACCTTTTGTTTTCTTTTTTTTAAATAAAGCTTAAGACTTCCTCTATTCATTAAAATTGGTCTGCCTGACAATTTTTGTTATTTAACACCTGGAAAAAAAATTTATAAATCAATTTCTACAATAAAATTACCTCATATAACACCTTGCTATTTCTTTTTTTCAAATGAAGTTAAGGATCTCTGCCTTCTATTAAAATTGGTCTGTCATAGAAAAAATGTTTTTACTATGTCAGACATACCTAATTGTATTTGTGCAGCCTTTATAGACCCGATGGTATTTATTTATATAGACATTTATAGCATTATTTCAGAGTGAAATGGAAATAGGGATGTTATTTTTGACAAATCTTAACATTTTATTTATCTTAGAGAAAGAAGAGTATGAATTTTCGATGAATTTTTTTTTTAAATCTCTAGTTCCATATTGTTAATAATGCGCTATAAATGCGACTATTTTTTTGCGTTTTTCTCGAGAACAAACAAAGTATTGTATTTACAACTTTCTTCTCAAATCAATAGGTGAGTAACTACAGCAGTTAGTTAGACGGGTTTAGGCACAGCACAACTCTATGCATGTAATGATATGACATATGAACCCGGAGTTTCGCGATTCGAGTCTCCCGGCCGGTAGTGTGTAATTGTCGTTAAATTTTAAAAACATCTCACAATTAAATCTCACTCGGGCGTTTCAAATTGACCACTTGAGCGTCTTAAAAATATAGTACCTACTGGTTACATGAAAGAATCACTCCGTTTCGGCTTTGATGAATCGGTCGAAGTGGCTGGATTCCACTATATAATAAAAATGTACCATTCTGTAATTGACAGCAAATCTTGTTTAATGGTTACTATCAAAATAAATAACTAAAATTTAAAAAATAACATTGTTTTCTCTATATAAGTAAAAGATTTCAAGTAGTCGCCCGATATGTTATAAAAAATTAAGTGAATTAACGGGTGAAGGTGTATGAAAGGACACCTGACTTGCACTCTTTTAAAAAGAGACTATCCATTGAAAAATAATCAAATTTCTTTATTAATTTAATTTCGATTTTCAATTTAGATTTTTTTATTTTAGTAAAAATTAAGTCTGACAAAGTAAAAAACATTTTTTCGATGAAAAATCAATTTTAATCTATAAATGAGGTTCTACCTTTATTAAAAAAAGAAAAATTGAAAAAGTGTTTCGATACGGTGCAGACATATCGTACTATATTCATTAAAAACATGGACGCGGCGCTTAAAAAATTAAGACTGACATAATAAAAAATATTTTTTCTTTAAAAAACCAATTTTAATGCATAAAGAGGACCTGAAACTTTCTTTTAAAAATAAAAAAATAAAGGTCATACAGTCATGTAAGTGGTCAGTTCTTATAATATTCATAGAAAACGTGGGCGCAGCGCTTAAAAAGTTATGTCAGACATAGGAAAAAACATTTTTACTTTGAACAAACAATTTTAAGGCAAAAAGGGCATCTTAAACTTTATTTTAAACATTTACAAAAAAAGTTGTTATGTGACGTCATCGATCAGATCTCAAATCTATCTCATGCTCAAATAAAGTGTAGTCTGACAAAGAAAAAAACGTTTTTTCAATGACAGACCAATTTTAGTAGATAGAGGAGGTCTTAACCTTTATTATTATATTTTTTAAAAAAAGGTGTTATGAGAGGTATTTTTCGTGAAAAACCGAATGTATAAAAAAAGGTCTGTCAGGGGTTAGTTAACAAATTTAGCCAGGCAGACAAATTTTTTCAAGAACTACATATACTTTTCAATAAATAGTATAAATTCAATTTGGTGTTTTCATTTGTAAATTTATTTTATTTTAGTCAATTTCAAAAATTAATTTAAAATAGAATTTAACAAATAAAACCTAGTCTGCCGGGTTTAAAATAATTTTAAAATGTTTGCCTATCATTTGAATATTTTTAATTTTAGGTGTTTTATGAGGTATGATTTTATGTCATGGGAGCTTGGACTATTATTATATTACTTACTTTGTAATGTAAACTGGTCACCAAATAATGAACAATTATTATATTTTTTAATTATAATATTTCATTTGACAGATATAACAGATAATTAACATATTTTGTTAGCATATGCAACCCGCCATACATGTGGAACGAATAGGGCCGCATTTTTTTGCCAAGTTCACTCACCGTATTTGTACTTTACATCGTGCTTTATATCTTCTTCTGCAGTTTAAATAAAATGACTAAAACATATTTGTGAGTATAGTAGCAGTAGAAGTAGTAGTACTTATATATTAATATATTTGTATAATAAGTTAAAAGAATAAAGTAGGTATATGGCGGGAGGTCTTGTGGTGGCCACGTCAGATTTTTTTATATTATTCTACATTATAGTTATTAAGAAAAGTATGAACAGTTTAATAGGCGTACAAGTCATGTGGTGTCCACGTCAGATTTTTTTTCTCATTTGACACACCGTATTGAGTATTTTAAGGGGTGTTGGAACTGGCGTACCCAGACATCAGTCTTGGGGGGGGGGATACGAAAATAAAAATGTTTTGTATAATAATTAAAACAAATTTTGCTAAACGTGCGTTGGCGGATATCTTGCAGTCCTTTCAGTGGTGGTGATGTGCATTTACAATAAAGTACTTGTTAATTGTATTATAAGAAAAAGCGCCACAGGGGAAATTTTGTTGTTTAAGATCAAATTCCTTAAAAATTAATTGGCAAAGATTATTATGTGCAAAAAAATAAAAATAAATTTATAAATTGTACATTTTTATGATGAATTTATATAATAATAAAAAATAAAATAGATTTTCTTAGAGCTTTGGGAGGGGATATATCCCCATTATCCCCCCCGTAAGTACGCCACTGGGTGGAAGCATCACTGGAAGTGTCCGCGTCAGCCGCCATTTTAAAAAAATTTCCCCGTTTTAAGTTTTTCGCTTTTATCGTGCAAATGGTTTACATTGCGAAGAAAACTATTAAACGGAATTGTAGAGCACAAAATTCTCTACAAGATAGATTTATATAGATTTTTTTGTAAATGGCATTGTTTGCTAGAAAAGCAAGAAAATAAATTTTGCATATTTTCAAATTATTAATAAAATAATTGTCATAACACAGGAAAATGGATGTAATATTTTATCAGATAAAGATAGCGACTTTCGGTTTTAAGCATTCGATTTCTGAAACATTTTTCTATGAAATACATAATTTTAAAAATTTTGGGGGCTCTGGTGTAGCCACAATGTAATTATATTCTACGAGAAAACAAAATAAATATCAGTAATTTTTGTGTTCATTCATCTGTCTTTTCTAAACAGATAATAATATCCGGTTTTCAGCATTCGATTTTTCGAACTTTTTTCTTTTCGAAGCATTATTTCAAAAATTTCAGACGGCCTTTGTTGAGCCGAAATTTAAAGACGTTAGATATATTTTAAGTTTAATTAGCCATAGATTTCGAATGGATTAAAATATTGACTTCTGGATTTCAGTTCTGAATAGCAACATGTATGTGAACACTAATATCGAAAACCGGAAGTGATATTTCACAGATTTACTCCAAGATAATTTAAGTGTTTCTTATTTATTTTATATAATTACCAGTAATTCCAGAGAATACTAAAATATCACTTACAGTTTTCAGTACAAGTTTTCACAAACATGTTTCTATTCAGAACTGAAAGCCAGAATTCAATATTTTAATCCATTCGAAATCTACGGCTAATTAAATATGAATAAATATATCTAAATTGTTTAAATTTCGGCTTATAGTCCAGTCAACGAAAAGGTATAGAGGGAAACGAGGAGGGAAATGCTTGGAACACAATTTTTGACTTCGTAACTTTGTTTGGACTAGTTAGGAGGTGAACATATCAAAAGTCCCCGCCCGTAGCCCTTAAGCTGAGGTGTGGCGGAGGGTTTGAAAGTCTCATTTTTCGGTTTTTTACTTATAGCTCGGAAGCTATGCGTCCTACTGACATGACCACTCTATACAATGAAAGCTGATTAAATTTGCAACAATTTAAGTCCAACCGCAGCTCTGTACGTCCTTTAGTTCCGAGATATGACACTTCAAAAATTAGCAATTTTTTGAAAAAAATGAAAGTTGAGAAATTTTAACTTTTTTCGTTATTTTTGTGTTTAATTATCTGTAACTTCTGAATGAATAAGAATATTTTCTTCCGGTTTCTTTCATTAAATTTCACGAACATTTATCTATAAAATACGTTATTTTAAAAACTTTTTAGGGCGTTCATTACGCCAAAATATCAAATTTTTTTCGACAGAAGTATTCAAATATTTTGTGTTTATTGTGTTTAATGAGCTGTAACTTCTGAACGGATAAAGTTATCAACATTCGGTTTCCTGCATTAAATTCTACGAACATTTCTCCATAAGATGCAGTATTTTTAAATCTTTTTTTGGTATTTATTAAGACAAAATATCAAATGTTTTTCCGAGAGAAAATTGAGAAATTTTTTTATTTTTAATATTTATTGTGTTCAACGGATAAAAAAATGACTTCCGGTTGCTTTTATTAAATTCTACGACCATTTCTCTATACGATACATTATTCTAAAAAATTTTAGGTGTTCATTGCGCCAAAATATCAAATGTTTTTATAATAAATAAAAAAATTCTCAATTTTCTCTCGGTCATCATTTGGTGTTTTTTCTTAATGAATACCCAAAATAGATACTGCATCTTATGGAGAAATGTTCGTATAATTTAATGCAGGAAACCGGATGTCGATAACTTTATCCGTTCAGAAGTTACAGCTCATTAAACACAAAATATTTGAATACTTCTGTCGAAAAAAAATTGATATTTTGGCGTAATGAACGCCCTAAAAAGTTTTTAAAATAACGTATTTTATAGATAAATGTTCGTGAAATTTAATGAAAGAAACCGGAAGACAATATTTTTATTCATTCAGAAGTTACAGATAATTAAACACAAAAATAACGAAAAAAGTTAAAATTTCTCAACTTTAATTTTTTTCAAAAAATTGCTAATTTTTGAAGTGTCATATCTCGGAAACTAAAGGACGTACAGAGCTGCGGTTGGACTTAAATTGTTGCAAATTTAATCAGCTTTCATTGTATAGAGTGGTCATGTCAGTAGGACGCATAGCTTCCGAGCTATAAGTAAAAAACCGAAAAATGAGACTTTCAAACCCTCCGCCACACCTCGGCTTAAGGGCTACGGGCGGGAACTTTTGATATGGTCACCTCCTAACTAGTCCAAACAAAGTTACGAAGTCAAAAATTGTGTTCCACGCATTTCCCTCTATACCTTTTTTAGAGCATTCGTTGCCTGGACTATTAAGGAGGTTGGGGACGCCTGCAGTGGCGTACCCAGACATTAGCCTTAGAGGGAGGATATGAAAATAAAAATATATTTGATAATGTAAAACAAAATTAGCTCAACGCCTCAACGCACGCAATGTCATTGCATTGCTGTGATATTTATTTTTACAATAATTACTAATTCCCTAATCAAAAATGCTTGACATGCTTACATTTTTTTTAAATAACTTGCAAATGGTTTAGACAAAGTACACAAAATCTTCAAGAACTTATTTTTAAAGGTTTATTGGAGATATTAATACAAGTTCTGTGAATTTTTCATCATTTTATCATATAGTTCTAACAAAAATTTAGTGAATTGCCATAAGAGTCCATGTAAAACGAACGAATTTCAACATTTAATTACTCAAAAACCGGATAGACGAAAATTAAAAAAAAATAATTTTAGAATCTAAATAGTGAAATGAAGGCACTGTATAAATTTCAGCCTCTCATCATCATTTTAATAAACGGTCACCAACCTCCTTAACATAGACCCTCTTAAATGTTTGAAATAATGCATCTAAAAGAAAAAAGCTCGACAAATCGAATGCTGAAAACCGGAAGTCGGTATTATTATCCGTTTAGAAATGACATGAATAAACACAAAAATGACTAATATTCATTTTGTTTTCTTGTAGAATATATTTAAATTGTAGCTACACCAGAGTCTCCAAAAAATTTTTATAGAAAAATGTTTCAGAAATCGAATGCTTAACACCGGAAGTCGATATCTTTATCCGATAATATATTAAAGTCATATTTCTGTGTTATGATTTTCTAGCAAACAGTGCCATTTACATATATAAATCTATCTTGTAGAGAATTTTGTGCTCTGCAATTCCTTTTAATAGTTTTCTTCGCAATGTAAACCATTTGCAAGATAAAAGCGAAAATGGCGGCTGACGCGGGCATTTGCGGTGATGCCTGCACCCCTTAAAATACTTAATAAGGTGTGTTAAATGAAAACAAATTAAAATTGC
Source organism: Agonum fuliginosum (assembly GCA_947534325.1). Classification (NCBI taxonomy): domain Eukaryota; kingdom Metazoa; phylum Arthropoda; class Insecta; order Coleoptera; family Carabidae; genus Agonum; species Agonum fuliginosum. The sequence goes on along the minus strand of OX384029.1, from coordinate 20,255,239 downwards.
TTTTGGCTCGAAGTTCACAATAATATCACTAAGCCGTCGGACTAAAACGTTTGCGTTAGAGGAGATGAAATAAGAAACGATTGTTGTTTTTATCCAAATTCCGTCTTAATGTTACTTTGTATAGTTCGGTTTAATTTCATATTCCTGACTTTATAAGCCCATCGTTAAAATCAGAGCACTGCCTGTGCCGTGCACTCGGTCACTGACGAGTATTGCTGAATTGGCTCGAATATCAGGCTAATGTTTATTATTCTACATAATTATAATATAGTATAATTCTATATAAATAAGCAGGGAATAATAGTAATGATTTTCTCTTCTGCACCAATCGGAACATTAATATACTTGAATACATTTCACTGTGTAAATTTTAATTGGGTTAACAAAAATGCAACGAAAGACAATAAAGAAAACTTTTCTAAAATAAATTGAATCGCCTTCAGAAATATCCTCTAAAAATTATGAAATAATAATTTAACTGATTTTTTGTAAATAATTATAATATGTAGGTACCAGAGAAAACGTTTATAATTGGGGGAAAAAGATCAATTTTTAAACAGTGCCATCTTTCGTTCACGCTGCACTCAACAAACATATTTCGTTACAGCATTCTACGCAATATTATCTTCATTTAAAAATGATTTTCATATTTGTATTGTACACGGAAAAAAGTCATCTCACAAAAATTACAACAATACTTGTTGTTATTTGATTGCATATAATTTTACGTGATTTTTTGTAAAAATCTTTAAACACATGAAAGATTTTAAATTAAATTATTTGTTGTAATTACAAGTTTATTATGGGAATTGGATTATTATTACAGTTACAACAACTTTACTAACTTTTACAACAACAGAATAACGTGTTGTTACACAAAGATTGTGGTAAATTTTGTTGTGAATTTTGCAACAACAAAATTGTAGATTCTACTTATTATTGTTGTGTGTTGAGAGTGAATTATTACAAAAAATTGTAATTTTTACTAGAGTATTGTTGAAATTAGTAAAGCGCATGCGTAGTGCGCCATTTATGTGTCTTAAGAAGAAACATGTTCGAACTAGGAACCACATGTAGAAGAACAGCATTATTGAACTAGAATGCAAGTGCTGCACAAACATTGTGTATTTTAGATAGTTTTTATTAATGACAAATGACAGTGTCAAACTTACTGAGAAAATCTTACTGTTTGAAAATCTTGTCTAAACATTCAAAGCTAGGTAACAAAGGTAAGCACATAATTTTTGTCAGTGTTGCGATTTGTTCCTCACATAATTCTAATGAAGAGTTTTCTTTTTTTAGGCAACTGCAGCATCCAATTACTTATCACGTCAAATAAAAAACCAAATTCCGTCATTGACAATAAATTTCAGATACAACACGATATAAACTAATATACCTAAATGACAGAACATTATGAAATAATAGTAGCCAGTCAGTAAAAAGTATATCCAGGTACGCAATTTTCAAATTAATTAGTAAATAATACAAAATTGTATATTACTAAAAAACAATTAATTCAGATACCACACCCCAAATACTCGAATTATTCCAAGATTCAATTGTTGTGGATTACGAATATGAAAAACGTTATTCATCAACTAATGCTGCATCTTCTAGTACATACAAGAGGCTCTTTGGAAAGTTCAGAATTTTACCTATCATTTTTATTAAGCTGTAATTCATATGTAAGTTCCTACATAATAAAAATAAAAATTCAATACTTAAAGCATTATTAATTTACAACTTAACCACATTTTGATATAGATATTACAATATAAATACATTTAGTACTCTCATTATAGTACTATAGTAGAGCCACGGCATCAGACGAGGTACATCATCAAAAGAAATGGCCTATAAATGGCTATGACGCTATGACTATGATCAATGTCGTCATTAACAAATATTTTTACATGTAAAATTTTTGTTTTTGACGACATAGATCATATTCATAGCGTCATAGCCATTAATAGGTCATTTATTTTGATGATGTAACTCGTCTGATTCCGGGCCTCTACTATTATAGTAAGTAATACTTTTTAGATTTGTAATTATTATATTGTCGTGATTGTAAGGATTACTAGTAAGAAGTTGATTTTTAATAAGAGTTAGTTGTTAATTTTAGCAAAACATTTATAGCAAATTTTATAATTATTATTATACCGTTTAAAATAACTAATTGTAAAATTTACCACAAAAATAAAGTAAATTTTACCCCAATATTTTACTACAATAAAACTGTAAATTTTATAGTTTTCTAGTTATAGTCACAAAATTCCCACAATTTGTGGGATATATGTTTACAATTGTAGTACCCTTTACTAGTTATTTTTTTCCGTGTAGTATCTATTCAGATTCAGAAAGAGCTATCTTTGTCTTTAGTGCTTTCCAAGGTTTATCATTGTTTTCATTTTGCGTCGACTTCAAATAGTTTTGTAAGGTACCTAATATTATAATTATTTACAAAAATGTTAAATAAAATAATTATTTCATAATTTTTGGATGATATTTCTCAAGGCTGCTTTTTAGTGATTAGTTTCATTTCATTAAAAAAAATTTCATATTCATTAAAAATGTACATTGTTTTCTTTTCTTATTTATAAAATTTTATTTTAGTTCTAAATAGGGTGTTTCAATATTTTTACTGCGTTTTTGATTTTGCTGCCTATGTACTCATATTCAATAATTACCTACTTAAAGATTGCTCTTATTAATGCAACGCTTTTCTGAGCAACGAGACTGTCTGCCGAAACTTCTGAGCAACGAGAACGGCAGTTGAAATCTCTAAAAGAGCGCTGTTATTTTGTTACTAGCTTCTAAATTATAATTAACACGGGCTAAGATTCAAATAGCTCGAAAGACACTTCATTATTTACAAAAGGTTTCGTCTTGTCTTAATCAGTTCAGCCGTTTTCGAGATTCGAGATACAAAGATACAAACATACCAAATTATTTCATACCAAATTGGATCAAAATATGGTATTATATTTTTGCATATTTTACATATTCTAATATTTTTTACATACCGGATGGAACACCATACATGTGTACATAGGCGATTAGCATTGCATTTCACATTTATGCAGATTCCTGTTCCACATTTTCACATAGAAATATAGTAAAGTTATCACTCGAAAGGTAAAATTATTACAAAGCAGATGCAAGTAATAATTTCCTTCTAAATTAATGGTCTAGTGATTTAAAAAAAATTGGGTGCTTGTCCGGATGAGTGGCAGTTTTGGCAATATTTTTGAAAAATGCCCTACTTTTTTAGTTTTTTGCGATTAACGCGTAAACGGTTAATATTACGACAAAAAGTCTAGTTACAAAATTGTAGAGCAAAAAATTCTCTACAACATAGGTAAAAAAACTTCCATATAAATAATACAGTTTTGGAGAAAATCAATAAAATGTGTTTTTAAACAGCACTCTTTTTATATTCAGTTATAATTTTGTTTCTTTTCACACAAAAACAGCTGCCATTTGTTAACGGGTTGAGTTATTGACTTCCGGTTTTTTGCATTCGATTGCTGAAATGTTTCTCTATAAGAAACAAATTCGCAAAAATTTTGTGACTCTAAAGCTGCGTTCACATAGAGCTTAGTGCCGTTGCCTTGTTAGAGTGGTGTTGCATTGGTATTGCATTGGTAAGGACAGCGTTCACATACAAACTTGAAATTGCTGTCCTAAAAATATTTTAAGATTTAATTTGATAAAAATGTCAGAACAAACAATAATTATTACCTGTAAATTTAAACTTGAATGCAAGAATTTTACTTTCTTTTTTTATATTTTCTCAGTACAATGAGCATTTTTTATTCCAAATTGCTGGATATTGTACCAACAATTCAGCAAATTTACTGTCTACACTCATATTTATCTATAAAAATAGTTAAATTCGAAGTGAATGACAATTCCAATGACAATTTATCATAATTCAAATTCTTTCGCCACCTTTTAAATTCCACATTAAATTTTGGTTGGCTGTTGCTTGGCGGTGCGGTGCTTGTGCGTTGTAAATGTTTGGAGTTTACAAACTATAGCAACGCATTGCACTGACACTACCAACGCGTTAAGTCATTGTGAACGCTTCCATTGCTTTGCGTTTGCCAAATCCTGTGAAACTGCAAGACCGCTGCACTACCGTTACAATAAGTCTTATGTAAACGATACTTTACTTATCTGCCGTGTAAACTTATTCTACGAGAAAAATTAAGAAAATTTTAAAAATTTCTATTAAACGTTAGACACCCGGTTTTCGGCATTGGATTTGTCAATCATTTTTCTATAAGGTACAGTATTTTTTGTTTGTTTAAGGCTATAGGAGAGGGTTTATTTTGGGATTTTCTCTGACAAAAAACATTTTTGTAATTTCTTGAAATTTTTGTGTTTAATCTGCTCTAATATCTAGACCGATTGAAATAACTGTTACCGGTGTCCAAAATCGGATTTTTTAAACATTTCTTTATTGGGGAAATTATATTGAAAATCTTGATCTATCTATCTAAATGCTATTTTATTAACAAAGTGATCTTTTTTTCAAAACTTGTACTAGATATTCTTCTGCTTCTTATCATCTTATCACTTGCCTTTTAAGTTCTAAATGAGTGATATCACACCATATTATATGTAAATATAAGTAGTAATAGTAATACTAAAAGCTTTATTCACATGACATAGTTAATAAGAAATGCAATTCCATTATAATGAGTTCAATGTATTACATTGAGTTAATATTTTTCATTAAATTACTGTTTAAACTCGGTTTATTATTATTATTATTTCAATCCGTCTAGATATTAGAGCAGATAAAACACAAAAATTTCAAGAAATTACAAAAATGTTTTTTTCTCTCTCAAAGAAAATTCCAAAATAAACCCTCTCCTATAGCCTTAAACAAACAAAAAATACTGTACCTTATAGAAAAATGATTGACAAATCCAATGCCGAAAACCGGCTGTCTATATTACTAATCGATCAGAAGTTATAGTTGATTTAACCCAACGTTTAATAGAAATTTTAAAAAATTTCTTATTTTTTCTCGTAGAATAAGTTTACACGAATGTATGGTGTTCCACACGGTATATTTATTAAATATACATAGAACTGCATATTTTGTACCTTGTAACCCAAAATTTAATTTTTTGAAAATTCTATGTGTATAAAATTTATAATCGCTCAAATTTGATACCACCTACAGTAGTTTTTACATTTATTTTAAAGGTAGGTAGACACACCGCACACAAGTCGTATTCCAGAAGTTATACGTTGTTTTGTTTATTTTATATGATATTCTTGTGCATTGTTGACAAAATGTAGTATTTTTCTAATTTATAAAAATAAATTATTAATAAAAATGAATAAAATTATGTTGCATATCTGCATATGCATGCATATATTTGTAAAATATTTCATATTTGTTTAATTTTGTGCATAAATATTGAGCAAGGACGTAACTAAGGGTGGGCCAAGGCCCACCCAGTGGCCCACCCAAAAATGTTACAATATATTTACATTAGTTTACAGAAGAGATACCTATATTTAAAATATTTTATAATACCTAACATAATACTAAGGAAGAGATATAGATTTACACTTAATTGAGACAAAAGAAATGTTTATGAATATGAATAGCGGATAGCTACTTGTCAGTCTGAGTGCTCGTGCAATCTTTATCTATGAATGGTCATATTCAACTGGGTACTGTTTTTCTACGAAATTAATTTCAGGAGGAACTAAGTCAAATTCCATCAGCAGTGAAAAAAATTTCGCCTCGCTTCGCTCGAGATACTACTATATTTTTCAAAACAAAAATTTAACTATAAAAAGTGTGACCCACTTTAATTTTTAAATGGCCCACCCGTGGCCCACCTAAAAAAACCCTAGTTACGTCCCTGATATTGAGCACATTTTGGTCTTATTTCAATGCATATTGCATGCATATTTTGATCATATTTGCCTGCATATATTCCGCACTCTTATCTTATCTTATAACCATCCTTCTTTTTGGAACTCGGTTAAAAAATACCACTAATCAATATAAATTAATTCACGGAGGATTAAAACTGCCCCTACCTGACCTTCCTCCTGACCTTCCTGCCTGGCGGCGCCCATAAGTTAAATTACTATTTACCAGTCAGTAACACTTTCAAAATTTCAAATAATTATTGTATAAGCATTTCTCAAGTACACACATTTATGATAAAGATAGTGAAATTATAGAAGTGTATATTTTTATTTCATTTTACTTTGTGCAGTGAGTATCGCGCCCACTATCGCGAATGTTACAAAATTGAAGTTCGTGACGCCACACCTTCCGCAGTACCACTCCGAGGGCTTCGTTGTGTTCAACGAGAAAGGTCAAGTTGGTAAAGTGTGCACTGAAAATGTGAACTCCATGCCCCCCAACAAGACTGAAGCCGTGTTGAACACAGTTGCCACTTCACTTTGCAATTCTCTTTCTTATCAGTAAGTTAAATATGCTTTAATTCCATATTATCTTTTTTAAATATTATAATTTTTTTAATGGGCTTATTAGTTATGGCCACAAATAATAAATCGTATTTTGTAAAACAAAATTGTTTTTAATTTTATTGAAAGCGTAAAATAAAAATTTGATTTTTCCTAAAAAATTATTTTTGGTCCGTAATCAACATATTTCAAAACTGTACCCAAGTAACAGTGACTGGCCATCGACCACAATATGACGTCACAATTTGACGACTTAAGACGTTGGATTCACGACTTCAAGTAAGATTCTGTGGTCATATTTCACTCATAATCTGACATTTTGACGACTTAAAAACGTTGGATCCATGTCTTCAAGCTAAATTTTTTGCTCATATGTCAGTTACAATTTGACATTGTATTTTGACGACTATACAGGATGTCTATTTAACTCGGGCCACTATTGGTAATTCCTAAACTAGAACAGATACGACTTTGGTTAAATTAGACAAAAGTTACCTTATCAGAAGGCCATTCCAGTGATGTATTTGTTTATCCAAAAATATGCACAGGTAACTAGATAGAGCAAAAACTTTAATTTTTTTAAATGGCAATCACAGTTAGCTATGGCATCATTAAAAGGAGTAAGTTTTTCTCTTTTCAACTGTATGTAATTTTCATCATTTATTTTTTAAATTAATGTTTTATTTACACAAAACCTACTACACTTAATTCTAATGGCACTTATTAAAGTAGGCTTTGATAAAAACAATTTAAAACGATTTATATTGTTTTAAACATTTTTCCCGTATTGCTGTCAGTTTTTATATCGTTAAAAGTAGTTTTTAGTACTGTTGTCATATTAAATTGTTTTTATCAAGGCCTACTTTAATAAGTGCCATTAGAATTAAGTGTATTTGGTTTTGTGTAAATAAAATATTTTATTTAAAAAAAATGATGAAAATTACATACAGTTGAAAAGAGAAAAACATACTCCTATTAATGATGATGATGCCATAGCTAACTGTGATTGCCATTTAAAAAAATAAAAGTTTTTGCTCTATCTAGTTACCTGTGCATATTTTTGGATAAACAAATACATCACTGGAATGGCCTTCTGATAAGGTAACTTTTGTCTAATTTAACCGAAGTCGTATCTGTTCTAGTTTAGGAATTACCAATAGTGGCCCGAGTTAAATAGACACCCTGTATACGTTGGAAGTTTTGCGTGGTTTTATTTCAGTCATAATCTGATATCATATTTTGACGACTTAATACATTGGATCTACATACGTCTTCAAAAGAGGTTCTGTGCTCATATTTCAGTCACAATCTGACATCGTATTTTGACGACTTATGCCCTGTTCACACGTTGCTACTTTGAAGACACATTCGTGCTACTGTAGCAAGAAAAAATCTGAGTCGCTTGTCAAATAGCAGCGCTGCTAATTTGTAGCATCAAAGTATCAAGAACTACTCGTTGATAATTTCACATCGTTGATCGTTGTGTGTGTAGATAGCGATTTTTTGCGGTAATTGTTTCGATTTGAATTTCTTTTCATGCTACAGTAGCACGTATGCGTCTTCAAAGTAGCAACGTGTGAACAGGGCATTAGGTGTACGTCTACCATAAAAGTTTACAGCGTTACAGATGTGTACACCTTCCACGTTTACTTTAATTATAATTGAAAGATCCCAAGTAACACCGACTGACCGTAAACCAAAATTAAACGTTGTATTTTAGTTATATTTTAGTCATAATTTAATGTTATATTTTGACATCGCACAGACGTAACCCAAATAACATAGACTGACCGTAACCCAAAAATCAACGTTGTATTTTAGTCATATTTTAATGTTATATTTTGACGTCGTGTAGATGTAGAATCTATGTTTATATAGACGTCTACCATAGACGTAATTTTACCATCACGTTTCGACGTCGTAATTAAATCATAATATAAGTCATACTCTGACGTCGTATTTTGACGTTGTATTGATGTAAAATCTATGTTTATATTATCGCCCACGTTATTATTCAAGGCCTGAGAATGCAGTTCCGGATCCGATTATTAATAAATAAATTTTAATATTAAATTAAAATATATGTATTGAAAATGCACTTTTTTATTATTGCTTGTATTATTTTTATCATTTAAAAAACTATTTAATTTGTATTCTTAATTCTGACATTTTAATTCTTAATGTGACAGCGATATGTGACGGATTATTTTTTGTTTTAACGTATTTCACAGATTAATTCCTAATTCATACTTCCGGTCGTGAACCGGGTCCCTTAAAAACGCCTCAATCGACAAAATTTTGCATTCAATTGCCCCTAGCAACGAAAATTGTATTTCCAGGCTTTGAATAATAACGTAGACGATGTTTGTATACACTTCTTTTATGGACGTAATTTTATAAACTGAGTTAATAGTGTCAAATTATACTACTGATAACAATCTATCGTTAATAGCAAACTATTTTGCAAATTGTCTGATCCGAAATTAATTAAAAATTATTTGGATAATGATTTATTTTCAATTATATTGATCCTCTTGAAATCTCTTTACAATTTGTTGTAAGGTACCTAAAAATCCCGATCAAAGCATTTTTTAAACTTTGCCTAGATAAATGTTCATATCTAAATGCACTCCATGTATCTAATATTCCGAATCTTATACAATCTATATTATTTATTACTACTAAAGTAATACTACTACTATTTTGTCCAAGTTCTAAAGATTCTACTTCTAATACAAACGAAGATTGTTAAATGAAAAATCGATTAAAAACAACAAATAAATCAGAATTTTGTATTTTTAAATTAAATTGCAAAAGTCATCATATTTTCATTTGATTAAGACCCCAAGTAACATTGCGTCGACGTGTCAATGGATGACATTTATGCCACGTAGTACCAACGTAAATTTATCGATGACAATAGTCCGCAACGTTATAACAAACGTAGAATTAACGATGTACTAACGTCGATAAATCGACTAAAATTGACAGTACAGTAGTAGTAAATTTTAAAAATAAATTTATCAAATAAAACGTTGAAATCTTGTATTTCATGATCGGTTGATTTTTGTTTCTACGTAAAAAATATTGACGGGTGACACGTTGGCATACTCTCGCTATATAAGTCATAAGTAAGATATTAAGGCCCGGTTGTACAATTCGAGTTTAGTGTTAGCTTAAACATAAACTCAAGCTTAGTTAAACCGAGTTTTCCCAGCCAATCTCCAGCGTTAAAATAAAACAGTTAACCAATGAGATGCAACAATACAACAGAAAAACTTGGTAACCATGGTTTTGGCATAAACGTAATTTAAGTTGAGATTGAACAACCGGCCCTTATGTAGTAACTGAACGCAGGATGGCTTCAAAACAGAAGAGTTTTCCAGTGAATTAATCTTTAGATTCAGGTAATACTAATTTCTGTGTTTAAATATTTTAGATTTTTATTTGTATAATTTTAAATTTTACAGGATGTCTTCAACAAAAGAGAATTTAATATTGAAACCAATTTAACCAGTATGTAATATACCTACTAGCAGATTTATTAGATTCGGAAAATCACCAACATAGCAGGTAGGTTACGTTCTTATTATTTGATAGCTTGTAAGTTTGAGTATATTTAGTATATTTAATATTTATATACATGGTATATTTGTTTCAGACAAGGAATACCACCAAATGTGGTGCAAACAAATACCTCACGTAATTATCCACCATCTATTATAATTTTATAACACTTATTTAATTAGTAATTTTTTTCTTAGCAGTTTTTTTAATTATAATGTATAGAATTTTTGTTTTTTCAATAAACAAATATAATTTCATATTTTTATGTATTAACTTTATTTTACAATAAAACACGTCACGGGTACGACTAATATATGTCGATTATCGACGTTGACATGTGGTCGCCACTTGACGTTTAAACTACGTGTTTGGTTGACGTCAAGGTAACGTCTATGCAAGATGTCTAAATGGCGTCGATAAACGACGTCGATTCGATCCACACATAGTGGTCTAAATAACGTCAACAAATTGCGTCACGTTTGCGTCGAAAACATGTCATTTTGTTGCTTGGGTAGTTTAACCGCCAAATGACATTATTGAATACGCATATTATTGTTATGTTATATTATATTATAAATAAAATAAAATAATTAGAAATACAAAAACACCATAATATACCTTTGAAACAAAACAAAACAAAACAGAAGCCTCAAAGGTTACACCAGTGGTCGCGCCGGTCTGTCAGTCCGGAATGCGTTATAGCTAAGATACGACTGCACATAAACGGACGACAACTAGCACTGAACTATCGGGTACAGTAATTAGGAAGGTACTTAAAAGGAACGGTTATTTAAGCCGCGCATTTAGAAATTAATCGGATTAATATTCACGCCCGGTCTCACAGACCGTGCGCGACTACTGTAGGGTTAATATTGTAGTATACTATTAATTAAATATAAAAATTAAATTAGAGAAAAAAACTGTTTTACTCTTTGTTCTGTATAAATTTATATAAACATTAAAAATAAAAAAATAATTTATTGTAAATTTTTTGAAATTAGTTCATTTGGGCAGCAAGAGATGGCACCAGGAACAATTACATATGACGCAGATAGCTGGATCTGTCGCTTTTTCTTTGTGTCTCTTCCCAAGCAGCAAAATGTCATGTTTTCGACGCAAACGTGACGCAATTTGTTGACGTTATTTAGACCACTATGTGTGGATCGAATCGACGTCGTGCATCGACGCCATTTAGACATCATGCATAGACGTGATCTTGACGTCAACCATACACGTAGTTTAAACGTCAAGTAGCGACCACATGTCAACGTTGATAGTCGACATATATTAGTCGTACCCGTGACGTGTTTTATTGTGAAATAAAATAAATACATAAAAATTTGAAATTATATTTGTTTATTAAAAACCCAAAATTCTATACATATATTTCAAAAAGTGCTAAGAAACAAATTACTAATTAAATAAGTCTTATAAAATTATAATAGATGGTGGATAATTACGTGAGGCATTTGTTTGCACCACATTTGGTGGTAGTATTCCTTGTCTGAAATAAATATACATGTATATAAATATTAACGCTTATAGTAAATATTCCCAAACTTACAAGCTATCAAATAATAAGTGTTCTTTTCAGAACGTACCTGCTATGTTGGTGATTTTCCGAATCTAATAAATCTGCTATTAGGTATATTACATAATACTGGTTAAATTGGTTCCAATATTAAATTCTCTTTTGTTGAAGACATCCTGTAAAATTTAAAATTATACAAATAAAAATCTAAAATATTCAAACACAGAAATAAGTATTACCTGAATCTAAAGATTCATTCACTAGAAAACTCTTCTGTTTTGAAGCCATCTTCGTTCAGTTACTACATTTAAATATCTTACTTATGACTTATATATCGAGAGTATGCCAACGTGTCACCCGTCTCACCTGTCAATATTTCTTACGCAAAAAAACAAAAATCAACCGATCATGGAATACAAGATTTCAACGTTTTATTTTTATTTTAGTCGTTATATCGACGTTAGTACATCGTTAATTCTACGTCGCTACATCAACGTCGAAATATCGACGTTTGTATAACGTTACCTCGACGTCGCCACATCGACATCGAATTAGCGGCGTTAATGAAACGATTTTTCAACGTCGATATATTGACGTCGATATACTGACGTCGTGCGGACTATTTTCATCGATAAATTTACGTTGGTACTACGTCGCATAAACGTCATCCATTGACACGTCGATGCAATGTTACTTGTGTTGTTCTGTGATCCACACATAGTGGTCTAAATAACGTCAACAAATTGCGTCACGTTTGCGTCGAAAACATGTCATTCTGCTGCTTGG
>OX384029.1:20220381-20237881 GCA_947534325.1 Agonum fuliginosum | reverse complement strand
TGATGTGAGGTGGTCAAGAATGGTACCTATGGCCATACCTAATGCAGAATAATACCGTACGCAGATGTTTACCAAGATGAAGATTTTTTCCTTGAAAATTTGGAAGCCTTTACATTAGAAAATCTTCAAATTAGCTTTTAATACTTAAAATCATTTATTTCTGTTTGTTATGTTTTACTGCTGGTTTTTCAAAAATTGTATTAATCATTTGTTATTTTAAAATTTATTATTTTGTATAATTTATTAAATAATATACCGGGCGTTTCCTGAAACAGGCGCACCCCCAAAAAAAATTGTATTTTTCAGTCAATTACATTTATATTATAGGTTTATAAACTACATTCAAAGGCGCATTAAACTACATAAATAATGAATTTTTATTACTTCTTGTTTAGCCGGAAGTGACATAAACTTCCTTATTTTAAATGGAACACCCTGTATATTTTTTAAGATTTTGATTCTTCATAAAATTCTGACTACAACCATGTATAATAAGCTACTTTTTCGCTGTAGATTTCCAAGTAAAATATAATTAAAATATTACAGAAACAAATCGAATCATTCCTAGATGAAATAAATAATAAAAAACAGATTTTATGATAGTAAAAATGTCAGTTTATTAACAAAAATTAATAATATTTAATAAGGATTTGCAATTCAATTATATTATTTATAGTAAATTTTCAAAATAGCCTCCATTTTCTTGAATACATAATAAAACTCTTCGTATAATTTCTGTTTTTTAATCATTTATTTCATAGCTAACTAGGAATTCGATTTGTTTCTGTAATATTTTAATTATTATTTTACTTAGAAATTTACAACGAAAAAGTAGCTTATTATACATGGTTGTATTCAGAATTTTATGTAGAATCAAAATCTTAAAAAATATACGGGGTATTCCATTTAAAATAAGGAAGTTGATGTCACTTCCGGCTAAACAGGAAGTAATAAAATTTCATTATTTATGCAGTTAAATGCGCCTTTGAATGTAGTTCATAAACCTATATTAGAAATGTAATTGACATAAAAATACAATTTTTTTGGGGGGTGCGCCTGTTTCAGGAAACGCCCGGTATGTATTGTGTTAAAAATGTATTAATTTCAATTAGTTTCAACTAAGTAACTATTTCAATAGTCTTTTAAATAGGTACCTACCGTAAAACGAGGTAATATGAAAAGATTTTTTCAATTATATGTGAATAATTTTTGAGAAGAACAATTTTTATAATTTTTTTCAGTTTCATCAGGTGGGGGTTTCTATAAACTATTAATTGTAAATATTTATAATTTTATCGCCCCACTCACTTCAGCATAATTTTTTTTTGCCGCGTTCCATTTTACTCCGTGTTATATGAAACGCAAAATTTATTGTATGAAATTTGACGTTTCCAAATGAATTGGTCCATTTTAAACTACTGTAAAGCCTTTATGGAACATTTATGTTTAAAAAAATATATATTCATAATTCATCACTCTTCTTGTGCGAGTGTAAGAGCATAAAATAATAAAATGTAAAACACTGTAAATCTCAATATTTCGTTACAGATTTATGTATGAAAATCGGGGAAAATTGTTCAGAGGCCTGTTGAAATGAAAAAACCCCATTTATAACTATTTTCTACCTCCTCGGCCGAATAATTTCGCCGTATCCTTGCCCCCTAATTTTTGCCCCTAAATTTTTAAAAAAATAAAAAAATGATGTTTAAAGCCAATTTTACAATTTTTTTTCATCGAGGATAGATAAAAGTTAAGATGACCGGAAAAAATACATACCTACATGCAATTTTTAGTCATTTTATAGCATAAGATAAAATAAGATATAAAACAAAGCGAGAGTTTGGGCATCTATCGGCATCTCGATATTGTATAACTTATGTAAAATGTAAGGTAGGTTCTTTATACTTGTGTAGCTGTGTCAAGTATTCATTCAGATAAGAATTGATGTGGTGAATTGATAAAGGTTAATTGTATGTGCATTTATTGTTAACAATAATTATATTCATATACAGTGAAGTGAATAATGAAAGTATATAAAATATGGAATAAAATACATACATGCTTTCAGTATTATAAGAGATGCGTTTATTTACCATCTTTGCCTATTGCATATTCAAAGACAATCGTACTTAAGGAGTAAACTCTAGTCGTGTGTCGGAGCTGACGCACACACAATTTTTTTTAATTTAATTTTTTAAACATTTTGATTTGTAGTTTTCATTTAGCGATTTTATAATATTTATAAATAAGGTAATTACCATTATTTTATTCAAATGCACTCCCTGGTTAGAATGCCAGATAAAATGGTAGTTAATACAGATAAAGTTTTAATGAGAATTTATCGTAACTTATGTGCACACGCTATACCTCAAAGTTGTAATAAAAACTTTATGAGAATTTATGGGATTCTATGTGCCGTAATATTTCTATTGTCATTTTATACGCAATGTGGTAATATATTCTATTGGGTATTAATCTGGATTAATTCGGAACATATTTTATCTGCAATAAATGTAAATTCACGATAAAATTCTTAACGGAATTTATATGCTTCTGTGAGAAATGTAATATATTCGGTTCTATACGCAGAATGGCAATTAATTTTCTATAAGAATTAATACGCAAATACACAATTCGTTATTTTTATACGGTTTTATAGTAATTTCGCTATTGATTTTTAATTGGATTTTATCCGTTTCTATGTGACACACATTCTATTTGATCCTATGAGCAAAGTCGGATACTATTTTCTATGAGAATTTATACGCATTACACACTTTGTGATTCCTATACGGTTTTATAGTAATTTCGCTATTAACTTTTAATTGGATTTTATCCGTTTCTATGTGACACACATTCTATTTGATCCTATGAGCAAAGTGGCATGCAATTTTCTATGATAATTTATACGCATTACACAGTTTGTGATTTCTATACGGTTTTATAGTAATTTCGCTATTAACTTTTAATTGGATTTTATCCGTTTCTATGTGACACACATTCTATTTGATCCTATGAGCAAAGTGGCATGCAATTTTCTATGAGAATTTATACGCATTACACACTTAGTGATTCCTATACGGTTTTATAGTAATTTCGCTATTAACTTTTAATTGGATTTTAGCCACTGGATGTTTTACAAAACAAAATTCTGTCGTATATGATCAATATGCCTGTACTAGTAGAGCAGAAACGTTTTGCAGGTGGTTGTTCATCAAATTAGCCCAGTCAATTTATACACAAAACAGAGTTCTACCTTGCAAAAGGTCATGTAATTCTAATTTTTTAATATGTTGTTAGGATGAGTTAGGGTAGTGTGAATCCAAGTTTGCAGCTTCGAAAAACCTGTGCTTCCTGCGTAATACGTAAAAACCTGCAAAATTTTCGGAATTTTTTCAGTTGTTGCCTAATAACTCGTAAACTATATGTTTTCGATATATAGTCGACCGTATTATTTTCAAAGTACATTAAATTTGTAACAATTTAAGCCCAACCGCAGCTCTGTACGTCTAATAGTTGCAGAGATATGGCACTTCTAAAATTAGCAATTTTTTAAAAAAAATGAAAGTTGAGAAATTTGAGCTAATTTCGTTATTTTTGTGTTTAATTAACTGTAACTTCTGAATGAATAAAAATATTGTCTTCCGGTTTCTTTCATTAAATTATACGAACATTTCTCTATAAAATACGTTATTTTAAAAACTTTTTAGGACGTTCATTAAGCCAAAATATCAAATTTTTTTTCGAGAAAAGTATTCAAATATTTTGTATTTATAAATTATATAGTGTTTAATGAGCTGTAACTTCTGAACGGATAAAGTTATCGACTTCCGGTTTCTTGCATTCAATTCTACGAACATTTCTCCATAAGATTCAGTATTTTAAAATCTATTTTGGGTATTCATTAAGCCAAAATATCAAATGTTTTTCCGAGAGAAAATTGAGAAATTTTTAAATTTTTAATATTTATTGTGTTCAATGAGCTATAACTTCTGAACGGATAAAAATATTGACTTCCGGTTTTTTTTATTAAATTCTACGACCATTTCTCCATGAGATACATTATTCTATTTTAGGGTGTTCATTAAGCCAAAATAATTATCAAATGATTTTATAATAAATATGAAAAATTTGTAATTCTCTCGAAAAAAATTGATATTTTGGTTTAATTAACGCCCTTAAAAGTTTTTAAAATAATGTATTTTATAGAGAAATGTTCGTAAAATTTAATGAAAGAAACCGCAAAACAATATTCTTACTCGTTCAGAAATTCAGTTAATTAAGGACAAAAATTACGAAAAAAGCAAAAAAAATTCAACTTAAATTTTTTGGAAAAAATTGATAATTTTATCCATATCTCGGAAACTATTGGAGGTATAGAGCTGCGGTTGGGCTTTTAAAATGATAAGATCGACTAGGTATATATCGAAAACGCATAGTTTACGAGTTATTAGGCAACAACTGAAAAAATTCCGAAAATTTTGCAGGTTTTTACGTATTACACAGGTCGCTCAGGTCTTTCGAAGCTGCAAATTTGGTTTCTTACTGTTAACATGGGTCCTAACAACATATTAAAAAATTAGAATTACATGACCTTTTGCAAGGTCGAATGTATAAATTAACTGGGCTAAAATGCCAATTTTCTTTTAGTCTGTGACGAAGGTTTTGTAGGGATCGCATTATAAATTAATTTACTTTTATTGCTGTTTGTAAAAGCATCGCCTTCGAAATGACTTTCGCACAAATAGAAATGAGTAGTCTTACATGACTCTTATTATTTGAAATCATTATATTTGAATTATTGCCTCCTGTATTCTAGTGGCGTCTGAGTCACTGAGTAGGTACTGGGTGTTTCTATGAAACATTTGTACTTGTACAATGTAGGTACTTTTAAACAAACAGCACTACAATTTTCATATTTTGCGAATTCATAGATTATTTGCAAGTTGTCAATAATTATAAATAAAAGGTATTGATAAATATTTTTTTCTAAATTTTACTCATGTGATTGTTACATTATGACTTGTAAATTATATCCATAGACGTTTTAAACAGATAATTTTTGACAATCATATTGTCACATTATAATCACGTCTGCAAACGGCCTATACAAGCCACTTTATGACAGTCATATTATGACTTGTACATGTTGTCTGCAGACGTTGTATTCGGTTTATTTTATGATAGTCATATTATGACTTCTACGTCGCGTCTGTAGACGTTGTATTCAGGTTATTTTGTGACAGTCATATTACGACCATATAACTACGTTACCAGACATCATATATACGTCAAGGTCTTAAAATGTACCTAACTTGGGATATGAGTGTATTAACAAAGGATGTCTTAATTCTTCTATATTTTTATTTTTTGTCTTTGGCCTAGGAATTTGAAGTAAAAAAATAACGGTTGACAAAAAATGGTCGGGAATCAGTCTTATATAATTATTTATTACTCAATTGCCGACGTTTCGACTATACAATAGTCTTCTTCAGGGCTCTGTAAATTAACAAACTTTGTAGCAACAATGTACACTATGTTCCAAATGTTGTGCCCTAAAGATTGGAAAACCCCCGTCGATCCGCAACCATTGTAGCACCATTCTTCAAAGTATTAGAAATACGGCCTTCTTAGGTTGTAGAAAAAGACAGCTTGCGAAAGATAGAAGCAGTTCTCGGTGAATTATTGCGGATTACGCCAGGTAGAGCAAAAGTGTAGAAGAATAATTGCCTTGAGTTCTGTTTCAGGTTAGAAATACAATTTCCATAGTTTTATTTTGTTCACTTCATTGCATTTCTAAAAAAAAATTGCATTATTATGAAATGAAAAAATTCCTTTAAATACACAATTTTATAAAAATTTGTATCCTAAAAATGCCACAATACCTTAAAATGAAAAAATTTACTTATTGCCAAATTTAATATTAAATACATAAGATAATAATTATTGGCACTGACTAAAGGTAAAATTTAAAAATGAAGGCGATCCTAGACTGACCGAATAAATTGAAAGTAAAAAATCTTAAGTTAATTCATCACCACACGATTTTTTATTTCATAACCCGATACACAGTAAATCTTTGAATGTTTAATCAGTACCTACATTAATTAACACACAATTTGACTTGTGCAGGGTTGAGGTTGATAGTGGCGGCGGCGAATTATTAAAAATAAACCGGCGGCGGCGACGCGCCGACATGAACGCTTAATTTTCAAGTGGCTTTTCTTTAGGCACCGCGCCGGCGTATTTACATCAAAAACTTCGTAATATCAACATGTGTAGCAAAGTTAGTGGAAACTATCTTATTAGATGCCATCCACATATGATACAATTTTATTTTTATTGAACAATTACATTGTAATCGCGACAAATTTCGGTTTTCAGATTTTGATGGAAATATCCGTTTTGACCTTTTCTGATTCCATTATGACTAGTTTCGTCGTGACGTCTGTACGTACGGACGGATGTACGTATGTACGTACGTACGGATGGACGGACGTACGGACGGACGGACGGACGTATGTGTGTCGCATAACTCAAATACGGTTAGACGTAGAAAGTTGAAATTTTGTATTTAGGACTGTTATAGCATCTAGTTGTGCACCTCCTATTTTTTGTTTCAATCTACAAACCGGAAGTAGTACTTTTTCAAATATTTCGATAAATATTTAATTTAAGACAATTTTTTTATTTTAAATGAAAGATTATGTAATTATTACCTACAATCGGTATTTTATAAATATTTTTGTATCGTCTATCATTTAAGAATAATTAAAGTATATATTTATAATTTAGTATTTCGGTATCTTGTAGTCCATGATCGATTAACATTTGTTACTACGTAAAATTTAAATGATTATGACATGACAGTGACAATAGTAAAATATGCTTTATATCTTCTTCTGCAGTTTAAATAAAATGATTAATAGTATATTACATTACAAGTCATGAAAATGTTTCATTGCAGACGAGGAGGCGTTTGAAGAATGCAAGGATGCGCAGCGTCCGAGCATTTCTTCAAAGCCTCCGAGTCAAGCAAAGACATTTTTATGACGCGTGATGTATTCTATTTTTTTTAA
Source organism: Agonum fuliginosum (assembly GCA_947534325.1). NCBI lineage: Eukaryota > Metazoa > Arthropoda > Insecta > Coleoptera > Carabidae > Agonum > Agonum fuliginosum. The sequence goes on along the minus strand of OX384029.1, from coordinate 20,230,802 downwards.
ATCGGCAATTAAGCTTAAAATTATTTAAAAAAATAGGTTTGCATAAATCATCAGTGCTGTGACAAATCATCAGAGCTGTCACAAATTTTAGAAAAAGTTGTCATGACAAGTAAACAAAGTTGAAAGTAAAAATGACTAGGCATGAAAATTTTATTTTCATGCCTAGTCATGAAAATCTTACTTTCATGCCGCAAATTAGTCTGGAAATGACGATTTTCATGCCGATTTTGAAAAAAATATATTTGTGAGTATAGTAGCAGTAATAATAAGTTAAAAGAATAAAGTCAGATTTTTTTATATTATTCTACATTTTAGTTATTAAGAAAAGTATGAACAGTTTAATAGGCGTACAAGGAAGTCATGTGGTGTCCACGTCAGATTTTTTATTTTGTTTGTCTAGAGATAGAGAATGGACAAACGTTGAACATAATAATAACGCAACATGCAACTTAAAAAGTTATTATCATAACTTGATTGACAACTTACATGATACTGATACAACACATTTAAAAATAATGAATAAATAACAATATAAACAAACAACATAAAAAATAGGTAATAAAATTTAGAAACTGGAAAGAAATAATTATAACAGACCATGAATCTCAATAAAGTTATTGTTAAAAAATACATGATACAACACATTTAAAAATAATGAATAAATTACTAAGAACATAATAATATATTATACAACGACGCTATAATGGATGCTATTATTCCTGAAGATGAAGCAAAGCAAGCGAGGATTTTAATCATCTACTTTATCTACGACTAAATTATTACTTACAAGATTCTAATAAAATTTAGAGATTTCCAAATGTCAATTCTCTATCACTATAATTACATCATTAAAAAATAATGTGCACAGAGATATTGATTCAAGCAAAGTAATTTTCTGATTGGCGCAGAGGAGGAAATACTGTGTATTATTCCCTGGTATTATTATTATTATTGTAGTATTATATGTTGTATCATGTAAGTATTTGACAATGACTTTTTAAAGTCGCATTTTGTGTACTAATTATTGTGTTTAAGTTTCTTAATTTTATATATTTGTGTATCTACATCTATATACTATATAGATAATATTTTTTATTTTTGTTCATATTGTTATATTTATAGAAAAATGTTAAAAACAATTATTATTTTATGTTCTTAATTTATTAATTATTTTTAAATATGTTGTGATTTGCAAGTATCTGACAATAACTTTTTTAAGTTGCATATTGTGTTATTATTATGTTAACTTTTGTATCTCAACAAAGTATTAAAAATAAGTAATTGTTTTATATTATGTTTTATGTATTTTGAAATTGACATAATATATTTAATAAAATTATTTATTTAAAAGAACTTTTCATTTTTGCTTTATTCAAAATATTCTTGCAACATGTATTAAAATTTTGATATGTTCGATACTCAGGTGACCAAATATTAAGAAATAAAATTATGGAGAATGTGTTCTTCTCTAACAGTGAACTGAATCCTAGCCCACTTATTTACCCTATACCTGGGTTAGTCCGCTGCTGTTTCTATCTTTCGCTTGTTGTCTTTTTCTACGATCAAAGAAGGCCGTATTTCTAATACTTTGACGAATGGTGCTACAATGGTTGCGGATCAACGGGGGTTTTCCAATCTTTGGGGCACAACATTTGGAACACAGTGTACATATATGTTTTCATTCATTCACTAGATTTAAACATAGCTTTCAAACAATCCAAAACAACAAATAATTTATTTAGCAACTTAAAAGATAACACGCAAAAAGAAATAAAATCTAATATCGTCTATAAAATTCCATGCAATGACTGTGATAAAACATATACAGGGCAGACTAAAAGGTACCTACAAATACGACTAAATGAACATAGAAAATATTCGGAGAATAAAACCGACAAAGCTACCAAATGCGCTCTAACATATCACGCAAAAACAAACAATCACGCCTTTGACTTTGAAAACACATGATACTTACAACAGAAAGTAACCTACATAAGAGATTAACACTAGAAATGTTATATATACATAACGATAAAAATAATATAAATCTACAAACTGATATTGAAAACCAGTAACCTTATAAAGAAAACATAAAAATGTTTGAAACCAAATTGTGATACTTCGCTGTTTTACTAGTCATCTATGTTTCTTATTTTAACGTCTTATTCATTGCTCGTATGCTATTGGACAATTTTAATTAATGATGTTTGAATTTGCAAGGTTTTTTTCACAATTTATAAAAGTGCTTTAAAAATTGAATGTTGAAGTTACCCGTCTTTTAATTGTGCTTTTAACGTATTACTTTATTTATTTTTTTAATGTTAACTTTTTTAAATTTTTATTTAATGATGTCTTGTAATTATATAAGTGTAGAATTGTTATTTTTTATGTGTATGTAACCGTCTCATGTAAGTAGGAGAGAATGAATGAAATTTAATTTACAGAGCCCTGAAGAAGACTATTGTATAGTCGAAACGTTGGCAATTGAGTAATAAATAAATATATAAGACTGATTCCCGGCCAATTTTTGTCAACCATTCCTAAACAATAGTCGATCATCGTTTCATCATTAAAAAAATAACGTTTATTTTGTACTTAATGTTAAAAGTAGGCTATATGCGTTCATTTTTTGTAGATAAAGTATTACTTTAACATCGAGGGTAGATAAAATAAAATTTGAGTAGATAAAGTAAAATTTGAGTAGATAAAGTAAAATTTGAGTAGATAAAGTAAAATTTGAGTAGATAAAGTAAAATTTGAGTAGATAAAATAAAATTTAAGTAAAATAAGAATATTTTTACACAAATTAACATTAAGTACAAAATAAAATAATATATTGTACACGACGATAAAGAGTCTTTATCGACACGTGAAAGATAGCCCACTCGTTCCTTCGTCACTCGTGAACTAACATCTTTCACTTTTCGATAAATGATCTCTTTATCGTCTTGTATAATAAATTACTATTTTATTCGATTATGTCAAAAAGTGACGTTTTTTGGTTAAGATATTCGGACGAAAAGCTAACCTTTTAGGTAAAGTATTAATATTTGTGCCGTTGCTAGGTGACCCACTTTTCGTCTTAGGCCGAGAAGTACTTTTCGTACGCAAACGCGTTTTTTTAAGCAAACTGACACAGTCGAATAATTTTTTGTTCTTTTTTGTTTCATTTGTCTGTTTCGCAGATAACTACAATTAGCAAACTAAGCAAAAATTTAGAATAATTTATAATAAAATATTAATATTCTAGTTATTTTAAGTTCTCACTTACAATCGAATAAAAAATAGTGTATGATACACGGACGAAAAAGCTATCGTACTCCTAAGGTTGCCGAACGAGGCTTTGCCTCGTTCGGCAATTTTTCATAGTCGTACGAGAACTTGCATTTTTCGTCCTTGTAACATAAATAACTATTTTTGCGGTTTTTTGTCATTATTTGATACCTATGATTTTTTCGGTCACTATAAATGCCAAGAAAAATTTAAAAAGCAAGAAGCATGCAGCTAAGCTTTCTTACGCGAATAAATTTTGTTTTACTTATTTTTTTTAAATACAGAAGTTATTATAGAAATACTGGCGCCATATTTACAGTATTTTCCAACTTGCTGGTTTCGGGCAGTCGTAGTACTGGGGAAGAGAGTTAAATAGTTAAAAAAAGAAATATCGAGAGTATTCTAGGAATTTGAAAAAAGGTAGACGAGCCTCGACGGTTGCCTAGTCAAAATTTTTAGGGTGAAGGGTGTCAGCGTGTGGACAGAGGTACGAGGTAGTGATGAGGCGTGTCTGTGAGAGTACCCCCACTTCTATTTTAGACCTACATAGTTGTTCCTACAGCCTGGGAAGAAATTGTAGTGTTCTGTGAGGCACAGTCAAACAGTCGGGCGGAAGTTAAAATTTATATTTTTATAGCATTTTCAGTTTTATTCTTATTTAACAATTTAAAAGTGAAGTATGTAAATTATCTTTCATGAAAATGTTTCGTGATAGATTTTTACTTCCTCGACCTATATATAATAGGGGGCAGTATTGTAATCGTGATTTTTTGACAGTTCGAGATTTTAATGAATCTTCACAATTTAGAACTCAAGAATAGTAGTTTTCAAAAAGTTGGATAACTTAAAAACTTAAATTTTGGACTGAAATTTTCCCGCGTAATACCATTTAATGAATAAAATCTTATCGTTCTTAGAAAATAATTCCATACTTCAAACAGTTTACAACAATTAATCCGTGAACCAAAGTTATCAGTGTAATTTAACAATCATTTGACTTAAATATTGTAGTAACTCTCAAAATTTATAATAAAAATGATTTTGTTTCATTGTTTTCCACAATTCCGAATTTTCTTTATAAAAGCCATTTTTCGTTTGCTTCTTAAAGTACATTTACAACCAATTTGGACCATGCTTAATTTTGACTTAAAGTGGAAATTGTGCCGAATTAAAATTTATATCATTTACAACCACTTCGCTGGTAAAGTGAAAATACGACATGCCATCTGTTGTAACATCATGAAATGTTATTTTCTTGGTAAAATAAGTATCTGTCATATCGCAAATTTGACGTTTGGTAAGAAACAATTTGTCTTGCATCTTGTGTTCCACATAATATCAAATAATTTAATTTACGGTTAAATTAAATTAAAATTAAATGTAAATGGCTGCATGAATCCACCTTGAGTTGAAGTGCAATTCGGGTCCGAAGTACGCAGACTTCAAATTATGGTTGTAAATGCGATAGTTGATTCACGTATGCCTAACTTACAATTTTACGCCAGCTTAAAATTGTGCTGGGATAAAATTTGGTTGTAAATGTACAAAAACATAGCCCGATAACATGCAACCTTGAACCAAAATCCGCTAGGCGGCGACACTACCGTAGTGTGCTATTGAAGTATTATTTATCATGAAAATATTCGTATTATTTCAAGTTTTATATTTATATATCATGAAATATATTTTTATATATTTGTATTAAGAAAAATAAAAACCCATTTATATTATAACATAAGTATTTATTTCAAGTAATAAAATCAGCTATTACTAGATTTATTACATTAATAAGAATTACATTTTAAGTTTTCTGGAATCTAGATAATTTTTCTTTTCTCTGCAGTACTTTTTATTAGTTCTATTTATATTTTTAGCATATTGTCGCATTCTTAACAATATATAATTATGAAGTGCTACTGACATTATATCAGATTGATGTTCGGTGCATGGAAAAGTAAATAAATAATTTTCTAGAACAAAATTTAGTATTTCCTCGTATATATTATCAGATGTTTTTATGTGTTCTGATAAATATTCTTCAGTAAAAATGATGATATTATAAAAATAATGATTTGGATGAATAAGATATCCTCAAATTTTAATGTTTGTCAATTTTGCTGCATTAATCGTATCCTCCATAATGTTTTTAGCAACTAATGCCAACCGAGTTTTTTAGTCAAATAAAAACTTACAGACTGCATTCCTGAATATTCTTTTATCAGTAAACATAGGGCATGTCATTACCATAGTTACAGTGTTACAGAATGACAGCAATGCATTAGAGCGTTTTTACTTCCTTGTACGGAGTAATAAGGAAGTATTGTAATCGCGAAAAATTTCGGTTTTCAGATTTTGATGGAAATATCCGTTTTGACCTTTTCTGAATCCGTACGTACGTGCGTACGTACGTACGTACGGACGTATGTGTGTCGCATAACTCAAATACGGTTAGACGTAGAAAGTTGAAATTTTGTATTTAGGACTGTTATAGCATCTAGTTGTGCACCTCCTATTTTTGGTTTCAATCTATAAACCGGAAGTAGTACTTTTTAAAAATATTTTGATAAATATTTAATTTAAGACAATTTTTTTTATTTTAAATGAAAGATTATGTGATTATTACCTAAAATCGGTATTTTATAAATATTTTTGTATCTGGTATCATTTAGGAATAATTAAAGTATATATTTTTAATTTAGTATTTCTTTATCTTGTAGTCCATGATCGATTAACATTTGTTACTACGTAAAATTTAAATGATTATGACATGACAGTGACAATAGTAAAATATGCTTTATATCTTCTTCTGCAGTTTAAATAAAATGACTAAAATATATTTGTGAGTATACTAGTATAATAAGTTAAAAGAATTTTTTATATTATTCTACATTTTAGTTATTAAGAAAAGTATGAACACACAAGGCGTACAAGGAAGTCATGTGGTGTCCACGTCAGATTTTTTTATCAGTAAACATAGGATAATTAACATACTAAAATAAATATGAAATATAAATTTAAGAAATGATAAATTATTTATTTATGTTTTCTACACTTAAGAACTAGGTAGACACTTAAAAAATAATGTGTACAATGGTGACAGAATGAATGTTGAACAATTAAAAAATCGAATTAGTGGTGCTTCCCAAAATATTACTCCCCAACAAATAACTAATGCTATAAATTCTTTTTATAATCGTTTAAGATATTGTTTAGAAGTTAATGGTTCCAATTTTGAGCATTTAATTAGTTTTAAAAAATCTTCATTAATTTAATGTAGGTAGGTACCTAGTTCTTAAGGTGATTCGAGCGTTGTAACAAATCCATAAACTTTTAATGAAACATGAAAAAATCAGTTGTTGACACTGTTTTCCATATACATTTCAAATTTCAATCGATTTGACCGTCTCTATCCGGAGATATTCACATTTAAATATGACATTTTTAACATGGTGGGTATAGAAAAAATGATTAAATTCTTGACTCAAACCCATAAACTTTGTTGAAAATACTATTTAATTTAATGTGTAGTGTAATGTAATATACGAATACGTATGCGAATTATTATCAAAATTGACCGCCTAGTTAACTCAGAAATAAATATTTTATGTTACGAACTTCAAAAAATATCGGAATGAAATGTAGAACTTGCATCGTTGTACTCGGCGATAAATTTGATATACAAAATTTTTGAGAAATTAGGTTTTAATATGGATGCGTTCGTATTTTATTTCTTATTAAATAATATAATAATAATAATTTGGAGTCAACCATCCAGTATAATTGTAAATTTTGTTCAAATTTAAAGATTTTGACACTTTGTACAGCAAAGTGACAGCTAACATTTGATGCTATGTTGTCAGTTTTCAAACGAAGAATTTTATTTTCTAAATTATATATTAGATCTTATGTTACTTACAAAACCTACAGTATATTTATATGTACATCGATTATGCATCTATTTATAATGTGTGCAATATTTTTAAAGCTTGAATAATCTTTATAATAGAACCTTTTTGATTCTATATTTTATGTTTCTAAGTTGGTATGACAGTCAAATCAGCAACTCTTATTTGACATATAAATAATTTACATTATTTACAAATAAATATTATATAAAATAGTACTATATGTTGCCATAATTCTTCATAACGGATGTTTGAAACATATAATTGTAATTTTTAGTTACAATATAAAGTTACATTTAAACCATGATTTGACTAGCCTGAACCGCTCGAATCACCTTAAGTGTAGAAAACAAAGATACATAATTTATCATTTCTTTAATTTATATTTCATATTAATTTTAGTATGTTTAATATTATCCCTATGTTTACTGATAAAAAAATCTGACGTGGCCATCACACAACCTTCCGCCATATCTAGAATTTAAACAGAAATGTATACGTACAATCCGGTGCCCATTTAAAATATACAAATAAAAATCTAAAATATTGAAACACAGAAATTTGCATCATCTGAATAAAAAGATTCATTCACAGGAAAACTCTTCTGTGCTGAAGCCATCCTCCGTTCAATTACTACATTTAATATCTTACTTATGACATATAGCACTAGTAGGTATGTCAACTTGTCACCCATCTCACCTGTCAATATTTTTTATACAGAAACAAAATTCAGTCGAACATGGATTACAAGATTTCAACGTTTTATTTGATAAATTTATTACTTCCTTGTACGAAGTAAGGAAGTATTGTAATCGCGAAAAATTTCGGTTCTCAGATTTTGACGGAAATATCCGTTTTGACCTTTTCTGAATCCATTATGACTAGTTTCGACGTGACGTCTGTACGTACGTACGTACGTACGTACGTACGTACGTACGGACGGACGGACGTACGGACGGACGGACGTATGTGTGTCGCATAACTCAAATACGGTTAGACGTAGAAAGTTGAAATTTTGTATTTAGGACTGTTATAGCATCTAGTTGTGCACCTCCTATTTTTGGTTTCAGTCTACAAACCGGAAGTAGTACTTTTAAAAAATATTTCGATAAATATTTAATGTTAGACAATTTTTTTTATTTTAAATGAAAGATTATGTGATTATTACCTACAATCGGTATTTTATAAATATTTTTGTATCTGCTATCATTTAAAAATAATTAAAGTATATATTTATAATTTATAGTATTTCGGTATCTTGTAGTCCATGATCGATTAACATTTGTTACTACGTAAAATTTAAATGATTATGACATGACAGTGACAATAGTAAAATATGCTTTATATCTTCTTCTGCAGTTTAAATAAAATGACTAAAATATATTTGTGAGTATACTAGTATAATAAGTTAAAAGAATTTTTAATATTATTTTACATTTTAGTTATTAAGAAAAGTATGAACACACAAGGCGTACAAGGAAGTCATGTGGTGTCCACGTCAGATTTTTTTTACCTCTCGCCTAGAGAGGTATAGGGATCGTGAAAAATTCGATGTCGAGATTTTTGTCAATAAGCACGTTTTAGCACCTTTAGAACCTATTTTGACTATTTTCACGATGATGTCTGTGTGTGTGTGTGTGTCTGTATGTGCGCCTACTATAGTCTTTCGTTCTGATTCATTATCTCAAATTCTATTGAACATAAAAATCTAATATTTTGCAATATACATTTGTATATGTTAATGAAGAGCTGATTAGATTTTGGTAAAAACTGCCAACCGGAAATGGTATTTTCTTGAAGCATTTTAACATTTTTTGCAAAAAATATAGAAAATTCTGCGATAGCTACAATTTGTCATACGACATTTCAAAGAACAAATTATATCTTACAATATTTATTTAACATCTTGTCTATATCTCTTACCAATAAAGGAAAATTATTTTTCAAAGATATATAATTTTACATACCACGATTTGTAAATCACAATATAGGAAAAAATTAAAAACAATAATGAATATGTCAATGTGACAGATGAACAGACGTATGCACAATTTCTAAAATGTTTGTGGCACCATTTTAAAAGAAATGTAAATATTATTAACTGAACATAATGTAATAAGGTAATAATAAAGTTAAATTTTTATCAATAAAGAGCTAATTAAGAACTAAGAACTATAAAACTATTTTCAAAATGTTTGTAAATTTATTGCAAAATTATAATTTAAGAAAGCCTAACTAAAACCAAATTCACATAAATTACAGTGTTAAGGCGAGAGGTCGTGTGCTGGCCACAACAGATTTTTTTAATTTTACTGCAGTTCTTTGATGCTACCAGATAAAGACAATTTTTTATAACGTAAGTTGCAAATAACTTTGCCTCTTATTCTTATTACAAATAAATACTATATTTATCCAAATTTATATAAATTTTTGACAATTAATCTTTTCAATCTACAAAAAATATCACTTCCGGTGAAGATATTTGTACCAAAATCTAATGGGTTCTTCCAATGTATATCTGGGTAATTCGTATTTGAGTTATCCGACTGACAGAAATCCGGCCCTGACCACACACACACACACACACACACACACACACACACACACACACACACACACACACACACACACACACACACACACACACACACACACACACACACACACACACACACACACACACACACACACACACACACACACACACACACACACACACACACACACACACACACACACACACACACACACACACACACACACACACACACACACACACACACACACACACACACATACACATACACATACACATACACATACACATACACATACACATACACATACACATACACATACACATACACATACACATACACATACACATACACATACACATACACATACACATACACATACACATACACATACACATACACATACACATACACATACACATACACATACACATACACATACACATACACATACACATACACATACACATACACATACACATACACATACACATACACATACACATACACATACACATACACATACACATACACATACACATACACATACACATACACATACACATACACATACACATACACATACACATACACATACACATACACATACACATACACATACACATACACATACACATACACATACACATACACATACACATACACATACACATACACATACACATACACATACACATACACATAC
>OX384029.1:20200381-20215381 GCA_947534325.1 Agonum fuliginosum | reverse complement strand
GTTTACCAAAAGAAAAATCAGCAGTTTTGTCAAGTAATATGTCATATTGCAATACTTTAGGCTGGGCTCGAAACAGGGAGCAATTACAAAGGGTTCAGATCAAAGTTAGTGAAATGGAAAGATGTGAAAATGTCAGTATTACCACAGTGAATAGCTTGTGTACGGAAGCATCATATTCCAAGGATGATTGCAACGTAAGTTTGTTGAATTTATTTAAAAAAATTAGTAAGTAAGCATTTTGCAATATTATGCTATTGCGATGCGAACATTAATACCATCACCGATATCTCAGTTATTTTCAATCTTTCTCATTTTGTGATATACAATAATTGGGCAACCTTACGTATAATATAAATGACTCCCATATTTGTTGAAATTTCGCAGCTAAATTTTAGTATTTTTAGGAACATTACTTAAAAAGTTTAATATATTTATACTCCCAGACATACTTATATCGTATCATGATAATCTGCACTTTGGGCGAAACTCGCGTGACATACAACTTACTCAAAAACTGGCGTCATCTGGAAAGTTTTAAGGGAGTTTTGATTTTCTGTATTATTATATTTTTTGGGATGCTGAACACGAATCTGAAGTTTGCCACCTCATTGCCGAAAATACCTTTTTTTTACTAAAAAGTTTAAAAATCCATTTTTACCTCTCGCCTCATATTCTATAAGAGAGGTATAATAGGTCAAAAATTTCGAGTATGAATTTTTGGTGAATAAGCACGTTTCAGGGTCTCTAGAATACGAATTTAATATTTTTACGATGATGTGTGTGTGTAAAACTAAAATGAAATTTATTATGTTCGTATAGGTAAATAAAATACAATTCAAAATATATAAAAATATATAGGGTGTTTCATTTTAAAAAAGACGAACAATTATTGCCAAGTCGTTATGCAACAAAAAATTCTGTTAATAAATTTTTATCCTGTAGGATTGATTACAATAAATAAATAATAATACAGCACAAATTTATTAACAGAATTTTTCGTCCACTCAAGGAGCATAACTTAAAATTATTTTCACATATACAGGATGTTGCATAACGACTTGGCAATAATTGTTCGTCGTATTTTAAATGAAACACCCTATATATTTTTATAAATTTTGATTTGTATTAGATTTACCTATACGAACATATAAATTTCATTTTAGTTTTCCGTGGCGTTGCCAAGTAATTCAATTTTTTCTCTAAAAAAAGCCGAATACACGTATTGTTTTATAAAGGCGTACTAAAGTTATTTTAATAGTAAAAATTATGAATTTTTTTTTCTGTACAACTGTAACTATACTCTTTGTTCTGACATAACTTTTTTTAAATGTTATTATACAGGGTGTTCAGTACAGAGAATCAAATTTACTCAATTTCAAATGGCTATAACTCGTCATTTTCAAATGAAACACCCTATATTTTATTATTCTGTTGTGTGTATTTTTGCATCTTCTTATGATATAAAAGGTGTCCTATGCCTAAAAACATTAATTTAATTAATTTCGAAATTAATGTTTTTAGGCATGGGACACCTTTTATAACATAAAAAGATGCAAAAATACACACAACAGAATAATAAAATATAGAGTGTTCCATTTGAAAATGACGAGTTATAGCCATTTAAAGTTAAGTAAATTTGATTCTCTGTACTGAACATCCTGTATAATAACATTTAAAAAAAAGTTATGTCAGAACAAAGAGTATAGTTACATTTGTACAGAAAAAAAATTCATAATTTTTTTACTATTAAAATAACTTCAGTACGCCTTTATAAAACAATACGTGTATTCGGCTTTTTTTAGAGAAAAAATTGAATAACTTGGCAATGTCGAGGAAAACTCAAATGAAATTTATATGTTCGTATAGGTAAATAAAATACAATTCAAAATATATAAAAATATATAGGCTGTTTCATTTAAAAAAAGACGAACAATTATTGCCAAGTCGTTATGCAACACCCTGTATATGTGAAAATAATTTTAAGTTATGCTCCTTGAGTGGACGAAAAATTCTGTTAATAAATTTGTGCTGTATTTTTAACGACAAGGGAGATATCGACGACGGGCATTTCGATGACTCACCCTGTATATATATATATATATATATATATATATATATATATATATATATTGTAATCAATCCTACAGGATAAAAATCCCAATTACAGGACGATTATAACCGAATACAAAATAATTAATATAAATGTACGATACACAATCGTGACAAAAGTAATACAATGTACATGAAATAATAAGAAATAGACATAATATATTATAATTAAGGGTAAAAAATAAGAAAATACTAAGTTATAGTTAACTACTAAGTTCAAAAAAATTACAGACTGATTGCTTAAATTTACGAAGCGGATCACAATACAAATCAGTAATAGATGAAATTTCATTGCAAGTATTGATAAGTTGCCTAATGGGTGCTTTTTGCTCATAGTTAGTACGTGCGGTAGTACAATAAAAGTTTAATTGCTTCCTACTATTTTGACGAGGAACATTAATGCAAATAAGTTCTAGAGAAGTTGGATCATTTATTGTACCATGCAGTAATTTATATAAGTAAATACAGGACTGAATCTTTCTACGAGAAAGAAGCGAAGAAATGTTCAGTTCCTGTAACATGTTGTAATAATCAGTGTTGTAACTAGGGTACTATCTGTAAATTTTATAAAAACAATATTTTGCAAACTTTTTTTGTACAGATTCAATAAGCAAAATATATTTACTATAGATAGGATTCCATACTTGCAGACAATACTCTAGTTTAGATCTTACAAAGGCAAAGTACAAATTCTTTATTGTAATTAATTTACGAAAACAGCGGGTATTACGAATGATAAAGCCCAAATTTTTGTAAGATGATTTAACAATTGCATTAATATGGTCATTGAAAGTTAATTTATTGTCAAACAAAACGCCAAGGTCCTTGATCTGATTTACTCTGTGTAGGGTAACATTATTCATACTGTAAGGATAAGTGTACACAAATTTTTTAACAAAATAACTCATAATTTTACATTTACTGTAATTAAAAAACAATTTAGAAGATTGAGACCAAGCTAATATATTATTAATATCTTCTTGGAGCAGTGTGGAGTCATGATCGGAATTGATTGTTTTGAAAATTTTTAAATCATCCGCAAACAATAATACTTTTGAGTGCTGTACTGAGTCGACAATGTCATTAATGAAAAGTAGAAATAACAAAGGACCTAAATTAGAACCTTGTGGTATTCCCGAGGTGGCAACATAAGGGTTGGATTTGAAATTATTTTAGTTGACATACATTTTACGGTGACACAAATATGAGGACAAAAAGTTAAGAAGGTTAGTTGAGAATTGGAAATCAGTATCAAGTTTATGTAGAAGAATTTTGTGATTAATTCGGTCGAATGCCTTCGAGAAATCAGTATTGACCACATCAACTTGTGTGTTTTCATACAGGGAGTTAAGTGTATATTCTGTGAAATTAATTAGATTGGTAGTAGTAGATCTACCGCTCATGAAACCATGTTGATGGATTGTTATTTTATTGCTTACAGAATTATAAATGTATTTGTAGAGAATTGATTCAAATATTTTGGCAATATTAGATAGAATGGCTATTGGTCGATAATTGGATATGTCATTAATATCACCTGATTTAAATATAGGACAAATAAGAGCAGTTTTTAAACAGGTTGGGAATATTTGTTTACTGAGTGATAAATTAATTAGAAAATGTAAAGGATCGAGGAATATGTCGGAACAAGCCTTTAATATATATGCTGGGAAATTATCAGGACCCGGATTGGATGATGGTTTAAGTTTCCTGATTGCCTGTGATATATCTTCTTTGGTTATGTGTGAAATATTTATAATATTGCTGTAGTTATTATTATTATTGGTAGAGGAGTAATTCACACCTACATCATCAAAATAAACACTTGCAAAGAAATCTGCAAAACCCTGAATAATATCCGGAGTTGTGTTAAATATTTTGTCATTATGGCGCATGTGTCCGGGAATTCTGGTTAAACGTTTTTTATTATTTATGTATGTCCATAATTTATTTGGATCAGAGATAATTGAATCTTCCACATTAGATATGTATTTTTCGTGTTCAGTTTTTATATCCTTTTTAATCAATGCCCGTAGACGTTTGAATTCATTTAAATTATTTTCATCGTTGGTGAGTTTATATAATCGGCGATGTTTGTCTTTTAGTTTGATATTATTAATGATATTGGTGTTGAACCATGGTGGAAAAGATGATGTTTTCTTTTTTACACGAGGGATGCATCTGTTCATGACATCATAAAGTTTTTTATAGAATTCATTGAATGCTGTATCAACATCAATACATGAATAAACACTACTCCAGTCGATATTTAAAAGTAAATTATAAAGCAACTCAAAATTAGCACGACGAAAATTGTATGCGGCTGAATTATTGTTAAAGGTAGAGTTTGCTGATAGCCGGAGAAATTGAGAGCGTAGGGTGGTGCGAATCTTCATCTACTAATGGATCAAGATTATAACAAACATCACAAGTTATGTTGGAAATAACAACATCAAGAAGTCTACCATATGAATTCATATTTAAGTTTAATTGTTTGGCATTCAGAAAAGAAATAAAGTTTTCATAAGTACGTATAATATTATCTCGGTAACCAGTTGAAATATAATCATTTAATTTTGTTATGTTAAAATCACCAATAATACAGAAATTGTTATTTAAAATGGGATGAAGAGATTCTATGGACTCAAATAAATATTGTAGTTGTTGAGTGGTGACAGGAGGTGGACAGTAGACGACAATAATAAAGACACATGTATTGGGAGTTAGATATATTTTTACACAAAGTAAATCACTAATAGATGAAGGATGGTGCACAATTTTGATAGGTACAGATTTAAATTTATTGTTAATAGCACATAAAACACCACCGCCCCTGATTTTGCCACCTCTTGAAAACTCTCTATCAGCTCTGTAGACATTATAATTAGATGTAAATAATTCCGCATTAACTACACTGTCACTCAGCCAAGTCTCGGATAAGCAAATGATATCATATTTGGATGTACAACAATTGTTATAAAATATATCAGTTTTGGTGTTCAATCCTCTAACATTTTGATAGTATATGAGCATAAAAAGTCAAGATAATATTTATTTATTTAGAAAAAAGAAATGTGTACAGTATAAAACAAAACAATAATTTTACAGTGTAAATCTAAAAATCCGTGCGTTTAGTTTAACAAGTACAAGGTTTGAACAGAGTCAATGACCCCCCGTATTTAAATTAACAAACTTTGTCTATGAGCAACAAGCACACAAAAGATTTGTATTGAGATCTGCTGTTAGAAGTAAAGAATTGAATTTGATTTAAATAGCGAAAAATCTTAAATTTACTTAAAATATAAATTGAGAAAAAATTAAGAATAAAAGTTTAAATACATCAGTAAGCTGACACTACCGTTGTGTTATGAATTACTAAGATTTCACTTTATGAACTCCACAGGGGATACTCGTTTGATAGTTCCATTAGTATTCACAAAAATGATACCATCTCTAGACCACACATTTCGATGACCATATTTATCAGATGCCAGCTTTAAAAGATCAACCCGTGATTTAGTCAAGTCCTCGACAAGCATAATTTTCGTGCCTTTTAGATTTTTGCGATGTTTTAACACATTTGCTCGCACTTTATAGTTTGTAAATTTAATTATAATCGGACGGGGTTTCATGGGCTTTTCACGGTCAGGGTTAGAAAGTTTTGCTCGATTACCTGTTCTGTGGCATCGATCGATATCACTGGGGTTCACTAAGATAGGAAGTTTATCACTGAGCACACTGCACACAAGTTCTTCAGTGTTTTCTTCAGCTGCTTCAGGAATCCCAAAGACTCGGATGCAATTTCTCCGCGAGTATTGCTCGAGTTGGTCGATTTTATCCTCGAGTACTTTATATTCGGATGTGAGTTTTTGTATCACACCCTCATAATAAAGTTTTTGTTCTTCAAATTTTTGATCCACTTTTTCAAATATTTTATTGACTAACTTGTCAATAAATGAATCGTCAGATAACAATGATAAAACTGTATCTTGCAACACTGCACTTTGACCACGAGTCATTGTTGTAATATATATGTAAAGATTAAAAGTGATAATTTACGAAATTTAAATTTTTAAAGGAGTGACAACAGTATACGTCTACTCTCTGCTGCGCATATATATATATATATATATATATATATATATATATATATATATATATATATATATATATATATATATATATATATATATATATATATATATATATATATATATATATATATATAAGCAACAGTAGTAGGTGTGACAGTCAGTAAATTGGCCAAAAAATTAAAGTAGACTCTTTAAAATCGAAAGCTTGACAAATTTTAAAGAGTCTACTTTAATTTTTTGGCCAATTTACTGACTGTCACACCCACTACTGTTGCTTCTTTAACTAATTGCAGTCACGATTACCTTAAAATATATATATATATATATATATATATATATATATATATATATATATATATATATATATATATATATATATATATATATATATATGTATATATATATATATATATATATATATATTAAAAAGTTGAACATAGGCGTTTAACATGGTAAATCAGTTTTTCCGTTCGCATTGCTTCCCTAATTATTTTAGACAAAAATGTTTCAAATAAATGTTGTTGAGCATAAAATTCTACATCCGGATCAGTAAACAAAATTTATTTTGGTTGCTTTATAACTGCAGAAATCAGATTTGAAAATACACGGAATATCGAATTAATAGTAACAGCCATGGAATTAAAAACAAGAGATGAACAAATGCGTAACGCTTCAAACGTCAATGTCAGAATAATAAATTGTCAAAATCATTTATACGTAGGTACTAATAATTTGACGTTTAAAACGTTACGCATTTGTTCATCTCCTGTTTTTAATTCCATGGTTGTTACTATTAATTCGCTATTCCGTGTATTTTCAAATTTGATTTCTGCAGTTATAAAGCAAGCAAAATAAATTTTATTCACAATCGGTTGGTAATATGTGCGTTTCCAACCTTCTAAACAGTTGGGAAGCGAGTCATTGTTTACTTTACTTCCCAGCTAGCCGGAAAAAACTTCCCGGCTAGCGGGGAAGTGAGCGTTTTCCAGCTAGGTAAACGTCACTTTCAACCAATAAAATATCCCTTCCAACCCTCAGAAGCTTTTTTTGCAGCTTTTCGCAGTTCTAAAGGAATATTTTCGTCTTCACCATCTTCACAATCAGACAACATGATAATTAATATGCTCGATCTCGATAAAAAGCAGCAAGAAACTAATTATTGACAGAATCAGTAAACATTTTTTCAAGTGGCAACCCTAGCAACTTTTTCATAGATCTCTATGTTGAAGTATCAAAACAAATTATAATAAAACTGTCATAAAATATGAATAAAATGAATATTTAAAATGTGCATATCAATAACCAATTGGATTGTGAATAAAATAATATTTTTACATGAAATATGTTACAAGAAATATTTTTATATTGACTACGCCAATGGACAGAGAAACTTAAATGCATCCCTATGATATATTGGGCTTCCTTCCCTCTATCGCACCATCCCGCTAACCCACAAGTTTAGATCGGAATGGCTGTAAAACTTGAGTTCACTATTTTACTCGCTAAACGTCGAGCGGCACATTTGCAATTTGACATAACGCACTATAGGCAAACTGGGTAGCGTTACATTCCTAAGCCTCGCCAAGTAAAACCAACCGAACAGTAAGTCATAAGTAAGATATATGGGGTGTATTCTAAACACATTCCGTTACTAGGAAATTATCAAACGGACTCCGTTTAAAAATAGATTTTTAACAGATCTGTCAAAAATTTCTATTCTGAAAGGCATGTTTTTACGGACCCGTTAAAATAAAAAATTTCAACGGACTCCGTTTAGGTCTACTATGCACAGAGATGCATATTTCGTTTTGTAAACAGTGTTCCCAATAATTGCATAATTATCGTTACATTAATTTTTAATTGTATTTCAAAATATTGCAGACAATTTGGACGAAATTATATTTTTACTGTTCTATAAATTATCTTCTGTATTATACAGTATTACTTTTGTTAGAGCAAAGAGGTTACTTTGGCTCAGTTGAGCAATAAAATACAACAATTGAAGCACTTTATTATTATTATTATACAAAAGTAAAAGAATCTTGTGAGCAAGTCGCAGATATGGCCCCGCTGATGCATCGTGATTCGTCCTAGTTTCTGGACGAACTCGATGCCCAGGCAATGCTTGACTTCTCCAATATCCTTGATATCGAAACTGGCAGCTAGTTCCCTGGCAAGTTGAGAAATCTTTTTCTTGTCGCGTGAAGATATCAGTATGTCGTCGACATACGTTGTAGAGCAAGATCCCAGGACCGCCAGACGTTACTTATTTTCTCAGTAACCAAATGTATGGGATTAAGTAGTGTAAGTATGTACTATGAGTGTATGCGTACCTGCAAGCTTGGGCCGACGGCCAATTAATAGATATCCGGTGCTAAAGGTAAGTCAAAATAGTATTCACATTTCTTCAAGTTTCAGTGCTGATTTTTACGTATGTTTTAGAGAATATAGTTAAAAATTAATAATCAATACTGCCAGACACTTTCCATCGGCGGTAACTTTTACCAGACACTTTAAAGCACACGTTTGACATAATAGAATAACTGGCAGACATACATTTCAATAATCATAGTTGCTTGAAAACAAGCTAAGTCAATTATGTCAGTTATTCTATTATGTCAAACGTGTGCTTTAAAGTGTCTGGTAAAAGTTACCGCCGATGGAAAGTGTCTGGCAGTATTTATTATTAATTTTTAACTATATTCTCTAAAACATACGTAAAAATCAGCACTGAAACTTGAAGAAATGTGAATACTATTTTGACTTACCTTTAGCACCGGATATCTATTAATTGGCCGTCGGCCCAAGCTTGCAGGTACGCATACACTCATAGTACATACTTACACTACTTAATCCCATACATTTGGTTACTGAGAAAATAAGTAACGTCTGGCGGTCCTGGGATCTTGGACTATTGCAATTATGGTAATGTCTTCCCCTGAACCGATATAGAATAAGCAAGAATCCGAAGTCGATGGGGTGACACCCGACTTCCTGATGACTTCGTCGAGTTTGCTGTACCAACTTCTTCCAGCTTGCTTCAGCCCGTACAAGGATCTTCTCAGAAGGCAGACCTTGTTTCCCTTCTGTAGATCCTCTAACATTTCCTTCGCCTTAATCCCGAGTTTACTCGGACCCTCCGAGTCTGTGATGTCTTCTAAAATCTTCTCCAGGTTCTTCGGTGGTTCCATGTGGATCTCCTCTTCGAAGATTCCGTTCAGATAGGCTGTTTCCACGTCATCGAGCCACCGACGCAAACGTCTCCGTGAAGTGTACACCAGGTTGTTGACTGAAGCCTTGCGCAACAAACGCGCCTTTCTTTTGTTTCTCAAAACGATTCGACTGCCGATTACTTTATGCTCTTCAGGCCGATCAACGAGTGTCCACGTCTCATTTTTCAAGATCGACGTCATCTCTCTGGCCATAGCACGACGCCTCTCGATCGCGTCCGATCCGTTCATTGCTTCCTTCATGGGAACTTCTGAGATGAATGCCTGCTCCGATACTCCGACGCCTTCGGCCAGCTGAGTAGCAGCATTGCACTGCTTCTTCGGTCTTCCCCTCGAACCGGTCCTGACTACCTTGGGTCGACCACGGCCTCTTCGTTGATTTTCTGGAACCTGGACGTCTTCCTCAACGGCATTGTCAAAGCCGAGAAAGTCGCCTAGTTCAGAGTTGGATGAATTTTGTTCTAGTGCATTTTCGTTGTCAAAGCCGGGGAAATCGCTTTCATTGGAATGCACGCTTTGTTGATCGTCCCCTGGAGCGTTCTCTCGTGGGAAGTCGAACTCCATAACGGCCGGGGATGGTGTCGATTCTTCATTTTTCACGTTCGCGTCCGGATCAGTTCGAGCATTGATCGGTGGATGCGGCCTTCCTTCTTCTATGAATTTGACGTCTCGGGAAATCAGCACGATGCGTTTTTCCGGAGACCAAACACGGATTCGTCCGCATAGCCCAGGAATATGCCCTCTTGTCCTCGTGAATCGAACTTCCCTCTTCCTGGGCTTCTGTCGAGATAGTACACCTTGCTGCCGAACACCCTAAAATCAGAAATATCTGGTGCCTTACCATGCCACGCCTCGAACGGCGTACGGCCGTCCAAGCTCTTGGTTGGCAAGCGGTTGCGAAGGTGGTTTGCAGTGTTGACTGCCTCAGCCCAAAAGGAGTCGGGCAGATTAGATTCTTTGAGAAGGCACCTGGCGACGCTGATGAGCGTCCGGTTCTTCCTCTCTGCTGTGCCGTTCTGTTCGGGGTTGTATGGTATCGTTAGTCTTCTGGTGATGCCTCGACTCTTCAAGTATCCGTCCCAGCAAACACACTTGTAGAAATTATATAGTTAAGATATCACAAAGAAATTACAATATAATATAGCATTTTTATGTAGACTATACATAATATTTCCCACTGTGGAATATATCTACGATATTATTAATGGAATATATTATCTATGTCAAAATATATCTCAATTATATAACACAAATAATATACTCTTTATATAGTAAAATATATTATTTGAAAATAGTTACATTGTATGTATTCTACTTGAATATTATATTCCATTTATATAAGAATTTTATTAATTTATTATATATTTTTAGATTACTTTGACATCTGTAAGCATGCAACATTTGTTACCAGGGCCAGTTTATTTATTTAAATAAAATTCTATTCTTATATTTGTAAGTAACTATGCTGCTGGAATGGCCATAAGCTCTAGATTAAAAGCTAGAATCGTGAGTTGATAACAAATTTACACTTTTCCAAAATAAATCATCTCTAGTGTTTTCACGATACTTTTAGAACAACTATATCTATTATTATCTTACAGTAGGAGTAGAGTATACCAGAGAAGTTCATGCGCACAAAGTCGGTAGTTGGTGTGATAACCAATTAGTAATTTTTTTATCTCAAATAAATAAAATCTTTCAATAATGGAAAATATATATTTGTTTAGTAAACATAATTTATTTTTTTCAAATAATTTGTTTGGTTTGTAAAGAAATATGTAGTCTTTCAACTAAAGAATTGTACTTTTTTATACTTCAAATATAATTTTAAGGTAAATATTTTGATTCCAGTAGGTAGTACAAAATATACACAATATACTTAATATAGCTTTGTAAATCCCGTACGTAATTAAAAATACTGGTATTATTGCTATAACTATCATTCGTTATAAATCAACAAGCCAGGATGGTCGCGCGGACTAAGGCGCTGAAGCTGTCAGCAATGAGATCGCAAGTTCGAATCCCACTGAAGAACGAGTAGAAATTGTTGTAATTGTCTAGATTTAAATTGCAATATATACATAGTACCTTACAAATAAACATACAACTTTAGGCCGTAAGAGTGTCTCCTTTTTTAAAAAAATTGAAAACAATCCAAATTAAAATCAATTATAAAGCTACATAATATCTATATCAGCGCTATATACTTATGACGTAAATCTGGAATATGATTATTATATAATTGTTATATAGGGTTGTGGCGGACATTTTTGATTAAAAATAACAAGTTTTTATATGTACATATGAGTGACATCGCAATTTACTTTGATATAATGGCTGCTACATGATATATATATATATATATATATATATATATATATATATATATATATATATATATATATATATATATATATATATATATATATATATGTAGTACGTATATATTTGTGGTTCCTGGGGTTGAACTCATTGCTCGTATACTCTCTACCGTTGTCAGACTGTAAGCATCTGACCATTTCGCCTTTTTGTTCTTCGACGAGCGCTATAAATTCGGTGGTGGCATTGAAGACCTCCGCCTTCGACTTCAGGAATCGGACCTCGCACCATCTGGAGCTGTCATCGATGAGCTCGACATAATATTTCGCTCCGGCCAAGGACGACGTCCTCATAGGTCCGCACACGTCGGTGTGTATTAGCTCGAGCATCTTTGTCTGTCGGTTTGACTTACTTGGGAATGGAGTTCTTGTCATCTTTCCCTGCAGACAGATTTCGCAGTTCAGACTTCCGGTGGAGTCTGACAGCTGTACCCCTCGAATGGCACCCTTGCGGACACCGTCCACGATGTTTCGTATGTTTGCATGACCTGATCGCCTGTGTATGAGCTCGAGTGACACTCTTTCTTCCTGCGTGCAGGACGAAACCACTCGCGCGTCATGACGAGATTCGCGCACGTAGTATAGGTCGTCGATTCTGGCGGCATCCAGCACTACGTTCCCGTTGGAGTCTGCTATGGTGGCCCCGTCTTTCTGAAAACATACGTTGAAACTGCGATCTGTAATTTTTCCGACCGATAAAAGGTTTGTTCTTAATCCCGGTACGAACAGCGTATTGTCTAGAGTCACATCTCTTTTGCCGTCACTCACGTCCGCGATAAAACGCACTTTACCTTCACCCGTAATGTTTGCAGTTGCGTTGCTTGCGAGGTTTAACACACTGTGTTTCGAACTGTGCATCTCACAAAAATGTTCCGCTTCGTTACTCCAAGCACCACTTCCGATTTAAATCGTTCGAGTTTTGCGTTGACACATTGAAACACACGTTTCCGTCAGATAATTTCGCGCTTTCCTTATTAAGTCTAGTTCGGCACTCATTCGCTTTGTGTCCCGGTTTCTTGCACTTGTAGCACCGAATCGCGTCACTTTTTCGTTTCCAGTCACTGTTTTTATTCACTTCTAGTTTGTCCTTCCGTTCGCGCCATTCAAAGTTTCTTTTCGCCATCATGGCGCCCGACTGTGAGTTTCGCGCGTCACTCTTGCGCGCGTCGTTTTCTTCTGTGATTTTTATTCGAAGAGTTTCCGGTGCTGGTAACGCGTCTCGCGATTCAATGGCGCACCGAAAGTTTACAAAACTCGCGGGCAAACTGTATAACAGTAATATCGCCAACAAGTCTGCGTTAATATCGATGTCCATGTCACTTAATTTATCAAAAAAGTCATTAAGATGCACGCACACATCTCCTCCATCTGCCATTTTTTGTAGGGTTAAACTTTTCAGAAGTGTTGCTTTCTTTGCCGGGCCCTTGGATTGGTAGACATCTTCCAATTTAGCCCATACTTCTCGCGATGTTTAACAGCTTTTTATCTGTTTAAGTTCGCTGGCGCTGATAGATAGGATTATGTCTGATCGCGCTTTTAAGTCGTTCTTGCGCCATGCTTGAATGTCTGCTGCATTTGCATTATTTGCTGTCGGCTCGGGCTTTACGTTGGTTCCACTAACGTATTCCCATAAATCGCCCTTAATTAGCACGGCCTGCATCTGTAACTTCCACGTGTCGAAATTATCCTTACCGAGAAGTCCAATTCGCGATGCACTCGCGGAATTCATAGCGGTTATTCTAGAATGTTCGCGCACGCACCACGTGTTTAACCTAAAACGGCACTATTGCTCAACTTATTTTTGTTTAATTTTCACGTGAGCCTGGGCCCATAACCTGTTAGAGCAAAGAGGTTACTTTGGCTCAGTTGAGCCATAAAATACAACACTTGAAGCACTTTATTATACAAGAGTATATTGTCGGATAAATAATAAATTATTACAGTAGGTATGTATATCGTTTAAGTAGTGAACATGAACAGGACAATAATTATTCATACGCGCGTACATATTCATCTACCGTGTTCGTCTGGTCGTATATGGCGTGAACGTACAACCGTTATAGTGGGTGCGGTACGCAAAAAACCTTGCATTTCGGGTTAGAAACATGAGATTTGGCACACATGTTCTTTAGGTGAAAATGAAATTTTTTGCCCGCAGTTCCTTTGAAAATGTCCCTTTGGATACGAAATTTGGACATTTTTGTGAAAAATGGGTAAAATTTTGTATCACTTGATAATAGGCCGATTTTAATGTACCAACAGTGCTTACCGCATGAATTTGCAACGTTGAGTCGATATATATATATATATATATATATATATATATATATATATATATATATATATATATATATATATATATATATATATATATATATATATATATATATATATATATATATATATATATAGCCAACTAACATCTATTTGTCAAATTAAGGCCACTAAAAACGAACTTTCTAAAAAAGGCCCAAATTTTTGATTTGGGCAATATTTTAATTGCAGTACTTACTAGGGTATCGAATTTGACTAATTCTAACCCATCAAGCATGTTGGTAATATCTGGTAATCGATAAAATTGACGGTAGACCAGTGGCGTAGTCAGAATCGACCAAAGAGGGTAAGTTCAATTTTCTAGGTTTAGTTAATAAACCAATTTTATAGTTCAAAGCTTACATTTTGCATAAATTTGCAACGTGAATTCTATATTTGTTGCAATTTGTCTTGTATTTATTAAAATAAAGGCATTTAAGAACGGGTTTTCTAAAATAAAATCAAAATTTTAATTTCGGAATTGACTTGCACTTTCAAGGGTATCGAATTCGACTAATTTCAACTCGCAGATCACATTGGTCATGTTGGATTAACGTTAAAAATTATTATAATGCAATGGCGTGAGCCAAAAATGGCCAGAAAAGGGTAAATGCTGAAAATAAAGAGGAATTATTTAGTTACCTTGCATCCACACTTGTAAATTTTGTAAACTAAGTTCATATAGTCACAAACGTTAAAATGAAACAAATGAGAATTTTCTGCCTCGCCTCATCAACACCTTTGCAAGAACAGTGAGCATCGTACATCTTTACTGTAAACTTCTCCAGGCTCAGTATGTTGACTGCAGAAATCTGTTCATTAAGGGACAATGGCTGACCTAACTTTATAAAAGCAGTAGTCATATGGTCTTCTGTC
>OX384029.1:20137881-20195381 GCA_947534325.1 Agonum fuliginosum | reverse complement strand
TGATATTTTTTTAAATTTTCGCAGACCCTTAAATCTGCAGGCCACACGGTCGTGCCAGCTTACACTGCAATTCTTAATTAGTTATTATAGAACTAATTATATTGCAAAAATCAACTTTGCTGCAATCACCCATGAAAATTTGACGCCAGCTCCCGGACTATTATAACGACGTCTTGGCATTCTTTCTGGATTGATTTTTAAATATTACGACGATTTGGTTGTTTCTGGATTGATTAACTTTTATGACTACTTGGATTTGTTCTTGATTATAAAATCAAAGCGGTTTGTTTACGGATCTGATTGAATTGGTAAATAGTAATTTAAAATTTATTGAAATCGATTGAAATATGGAATTTTGTTGGTTATAGATACTTGTTTACTAAACATGTTGCGAAGACGAAGAGTAAGAGTGGTTACATTTAACCAAATTGAAATTATTATTATTTACCTTAAATTAAATAAGTTCAAAAACAAAGCCAAGTCGTAATAATTGTAGTGAAACCGTGGTAGTGAAGAAAATCAAATCAAGTCCAAAAACAATATCCAGTCATTATAGTAGACAAAAGTACAAAATTTAATTAAACGAAGTCCAAAAAGAAAGCCAAGTCGTAATAATTGTAGAGAAATAAACCAAATCAAGTCCAAAAACAATATCCAGTCGTAATAGTATACAAAAAATCTGACGTGGACACCACATGACGCCTTGTGTGTTCATACTTTTCTTAATAACTAAAATGTAGAATAATATAAAAAATTATTTTAACTTATTATACTAGTATACTCGCAAATATATTTTAGTCATTTTATTTAAACTGCAGAAGAAGATATAAAGCATATTTTATTATTGTCACTGTCATGTCATAATCATTTAAATTTTACGTAGTAACAAATGTTAATCGATCATGGACTACAAGATACCGAAATACTAAATTATACATATATACTTTAATTATTCCTAAATGATACCAGATACAAAAATATTTATAAAATACCGATTGTAGGTAATAATCATATAATCTTTCATTTAAAATTAAAAAATTTGTCTTAAATTAAATATTTATCGAAATATTTGAAAAAAGTACTACTTCCGGTTTGTAGATTGAAACCAAAAATAGGAGGTGCACAACTAGATGCTATAACAGTCCTAAATACAAAATTTCAACTTTTTACGTCTAACCGTATTTGAGTTATGCGACACACATACGTCCGTACGTACGCACGTACGTACAGACGTCACGACGAAACTAGTCATAATGGATTCAGAAAAAGTCAAAACGGATATTTCCGTTAAAATCTGAGAACCGAAATTTTTCGCGATTACAATACTTCCTTACTTCGTACAAGGAAGTAAAAACATGCAAAAAACCAAATCAAAATTAAAAACAATGCCCAGTCGTTATAACAATAATCAAATAATCAAAAGTTCCAAATCAAGTTCAAACGCAAAAGTAAACACATGAGCTTTAATGAGACAGTAATACAAACTTACAAACATTTAAAGGAAAAAATAACTAGATTTTGATGCTACAATCATGCCACAATTCAGCTCATGTGTGAACGGTCAGGATACAGATAATTTTTGCGTCTTCAAAAACTTCTTCTTTTCATGCTACAGTAGCACAAATGCGTTTTCAAAGTAGCAACGTGTGAACAGGGCATAACGGAGCACCTTTTAGAACAGCAATTGGGGTGTATTCTAAACACATTCCGTTACTAGGAAATTATCAAACGGACTCCGTTTAAAAATCGAATTTTAACGGATCTGTCAAAATTTTCTATTCTGAAGGGCATGTTTTTACGGACCGGTTAAAACAAAAAATTTAAACGGACTTCGTTCAGGTCTACTATGAACAGAGATGCATATTTCGTTTTGTCTGTGGTTTTGTAAACAGTGTTCCCAATAATTGCATAATTATAGTTACATTAATTTTTAATTGTATTTCAAAATATCGCAGACAATTTGGACGAAATTATATTTTTACTGTTCTATAATAATAATTAATTATTAGACTAATCAAATTTTCTAATAAACGTTAAGAAATATTACTACCTGGTGTCTAATTTTTTTCTGATAAATTATAATTATAACTTTCTTTACTTGAATAATATATGAAATCTATTATAAAATTATTTTCTATTGATTGAAATTATTGTCCCTGTCTTGAATAACGGCGACCGGCGTGGGGCGAACTCTCACGAAAATGTCAATATATAAGATATCTTCATCCTCATCGTGATCAATGTCAATAATATTTCTAAGATTCATTTTAAAAATATATCAAAAATGGATAATAACAATAATAATCACAAAAACATGTTAAACTTTGGCTTAAGTGACACCGCATCTACCGCTTAAGTAATTTGACATTTAAGTGACACTTAAACTGAAAATCAATACTGTGCAACAGCTAAACCATAAACTAAAACTTAAGCCTTAAAAAATACTTAAGTGGTAACTGTGCAACTGGGCCTTACAAATTTATTTTAGAAAAATAATTATTTTTTAGTTAAACATATGTTTAAATAACTTGATTTTATTCATTATCTAGGTACGTATTTATTACATTATAAAACTTTAAGAGGAGCTAGTAATGTTTTTTTCTTCAAAATTATTCCATCCGTTTGACGCATAACGGCATCATAACAGCATCCGTTCAGATATTAATTTTTAACGGAGATAGTTTACGGATCTCCGTTATAAAATATAACGGAGCACCCCTTTAGAATAGCAAATATCAGATAACGGTCCGTTTAAATTTAATGGTCCGTTCAAAGTTAACGGAGTGTGTTCAGAATACACCCCATTTAGATAACGGTCCGTTTAAATTTAACGGTCCGTTCAAAGTTAACGGAGTGTGTTCAGAATACATCCCAGTATAGTAATTGAACGGAGGATGGCTTCAACACAGAAGAGTTTTCCTGTGAATGAATCTTTTGATTCAGGTGATGCAAATTTCTGTGTTTGAATATTTTAGATTTTTATTTGTATATTTTAAAAATGGGCACCGGATTGTACGTATACATTTATGTTTATAAGTCTAGATATGGCGGAAGATTGTGTGCTGGCCACATCAAATTTTTTCTATCTACAATACAATTTTAAACATTTGAAAGCCCTAGTTTAGCCTCAATTAAAAAACTCAAATAAATAAATTTTGAATTAAATCAAACTACAGGGTGGGGCAAAACAACTAGTGATGCCGCCGAGACGAGAAATTTCTCTCATTCTCGTCTCGTCTCGAAATTACGAGACGAGAATCAGTAAATTTCTCGTCTCGGATTTTCGGGGTGAGACGAGAATTCATAATTTTGAGACGAGAAACACCCTCGAGAACTCGAGAATTCTCGAAATTTTTACTTAAAAATATCTTTTTTTAATCAAGAATGAAGAAAAATTACTGGGATGCACTCAACAATATTTTATTTCTCAGTCGACTAGTTTCGACGTCACATACGTCATCATCGGGAGCTACATTATTAAAAGAACAATCAAGAATAGTGAATAGTTATTTACGAACCAAATGCGGGAAGATTTTGATCCCACATGAGCGGTTTTTTGAAATACGAGCGAAGCGAGGGTTTCATTTACGCGAATGCTGGGATGGTGTCTTTCCGCAAGTGGTTTGTACAATGTTTTTTGTAACGAATAAAACTATAATCAAATACATTCAATTTGTAGTTGTAGTCAGATCATTAAATTTGAGGTTACGATGTTTTTTCTACTCACTACTACCGACAGATGGCGCGCTGCGCACAAGTTTTATTTTTAAATATTGGCGGTTTTCGGTGGTCATCACTAATTATTGGCTATTGTAACTTATTTAATTATTCATTTAGAAAATATTGTTGAGTTTAATAAAATTACTAAAATTAAAAATCTTTATTATCCTAAGTCGCACACCCATGAACTTGGAAATCAAACTTTTCTTCCTAGAAGTCTAGTTTTAATAGCATTTAAGAAAATTGCGGGTCACGTGACTGTCAGTTTGTTTTGATCATTCCGATCACTCTGTACAAGTATTACATGTGTGACATGGGCATGACGCGAAATCTAATAGTTCTTGCAAAAATCGTTACGTGGCTCTAATTTTTTGTCGAGAAATTTGAGACGAGACGAGAATCGAGTTCCTTGAGACGAGAAATGAACAGCTGAAAAATGACCGAGACGAGAATACTAAAAATTCTCGTCTCACGGCATCACTAAAAACAACCTCCCTAGTTTCAATAGAGAATTAACAATTCTCTATTGAAACTAGGGTGGTTGTTTTGCCCCAGCCTGTATTATATATTTCTTTTTTTATTATTATCTTAACACCGGATAAGATTTTGGTAGAAATCCGCAAACCGGAAGTAGTACTTTTTGAAACTTGATATAGTTTTCCTTAAATAAATTGGTAGGTACATTATTTATTTATGGCAATTTTTGAAATTAAAAATTAAAGAAAATATAAGTAATTATCTAATACACTATAATTTTAAATTCAATTTGCTGAATCTGGTAGTATTTAATAATAAAATAAAATACATTACTTCTTGGTTTTACATTACTTATGCCCAGAACTGGGCAAATTACTCCAAGAAAGTAATTAATTACTAATTACCATGAAAAAATATAATTCAATTACTTAGGGCCAGTTTCTGGAAAGATATTTAATTGGCCAGTTAATTTAACTCTTCAATAAACTGTCAAATTGGTTTCTGAAACATCAAATTTGAATTTAACTGCCCCGATATGTTAACGCGGCAAATAGGTAGCTTTAAATTAACTGACGTTTAATAAACTATGATTTTCATCATTTGTTTGTATTCAGCGGTATTTCATAAATTGAAAATGACAGGTGACAGTGTGCGTTTTTGCTAATTTAACCAGTACGAATTAAATTTAAACTTAAGTGTTAGTTCAGGATAAAACCATGAGTTAGTTATCTGCCATATAATTTAACTGGAGCATGTTTTCAGAAACCCAAAATAATTTAATCTTTCAATAAATTTAACGAGCAGTTGGCTAATTGGTCAGTTAAATATCATTTTAAAAAACCGACCCTTAGTAGTTTAATTACTTGCCAAAAAATGTAATTTAATTAATACTAATTACTAGTAATTTAAAATTTAAATTTAATTACATTATTCAACTACTTATACTTGCCTTCTTTTCATTGTTTAACATAAAATTCATATTAAAGGTGGCATACGAATGACTTGAAATTAGCTCCAAAATTTTTATAAAAACCGTATTTGCCAAATAATATATAATATTCAAGAAAACTATCAATTAAAATTTATATTAGGGCATGAACAAATAATAAAGTGCCAAAATGTTAATTAAGAATAATTATTAAATAAAACAACATGTTTTTCTTTTATACTACAAAGAATATATAAACATTGAAAGTAATGAAGGAAAGTGTTAAGCGACTGTGCGTGTTGTAGTAAAGTGAGAGTACACAGGAATGCAGTCAAATTAATTCTTTATTAATCTAAGGCCAACGTTTCGCCACCTCTTGTGGCATCATCAGGGCAAACTACGAAAAACAAAAAATTCACATACACAATTTGTAAAAAATATACAATGTAACACTTACAGATTTAAAAAATATACAAAAATTAACCATCAAAGAGATGTTGTCAAAAATAAACCAAAAAATCGAGCACTTCTCTCCATGCGATCACAGAAAACAAGAAACATGAAAAGTAAGGAACAAGTGGAAACTAGTCATTACCAACAATCAATGAATCATCTAAACAATTAAATTAAACGCGTGTGTGCGCGTGTGCGCGCGTGTGTGCGCGTGTGTGCGTGTGTGTGCGCGTGTGTGCGCGTGTGTGCGTGTGTGTGCGTGTGCGTGTGTGCGTGTGTGTGTGTGTGTGTGTGTGTGTGTGTGTGTCTGTGTGTATGTATGGAAGTCTGTATGTGCGCCTACTATAGTCTTTCGTTCTGATTCATTATCTCAAATTCTACTGAACATAAAATTCTAATATTTTGCAATATACATTTGTATATGTTAATGAAGAGCTGATTAGATTTTGGTAAAAATCTGCCAACTGGAACAGGGGGTTGATTCTGTAACTTGCGTGAGCACTTGCGGCACCAAAACTAACATAGATTTGGC
Source organism: Agonum fuliginosum (assembly GCA_947534325.1). NCBI lineage: Eukaryota > Metazoa > Arthropoda > Insecta > Coleoptera > Carabidae > Agonum > Agonum fuliginosum. The sequence continues at coordinate 20,189,271 of OX384029.1, read as the reverse complement.
ACATACATCTGCCGAGAATTTGAAGAACTACTGCATATGACGTCACTTGTTGCGAGACACGCAAATATATTTGCGTGACCTACGGAGGTACTGTTTCTACTTGCGGGACTATCTGTCTCTTTCTAACACTATATTTGTATTTATTATTGTCATTTTGCGGTTTTAAATTTTTGGTTTATTGCTAAGTAAGTGTATGACAATTCTATATTTATTAATAGGTTAAGTTTTAGAAACTAATGTAATTTTTGTTTAATTAGTGTAAATGTTTTTATCTTCACTCTATAGTTTAGTTTTATTAGTGTTATACCACGTTATACCCGTAAATATTTACCTATACCTAATAGATTTTATGAACTTACCGGAATCTACCTATATATCAATAAAATTGTTTTAGGATAAATAATGGCTTTAGCGAACATTTTTATTGCAATTGATGAAGAAGTATTGGAGGAAAGACCACCTAACATACGTCTTATACGTAGGCAGCTAAGGGACGTTCAAAATCCCTTCGAAATTGAAAATTCGGAATTTGTAAAAAAAATTAGATTGAGCAAAGAAGCATGCCAATTTTTATTAGACCAAATGCAACCGCATTTAGAAGTCGGGCTTCGGAATACAAAAAATCAATATTATCTTCCATGAAATTGATTATTATTTGTTTTTGTTCTTTCGTAGCGTTCATTTAAAATCTCTAAATGACAATGACCATAGAAAAGAGAGAGTGAGAGAATGACAGTAGACAGTTACCAGAAGGTTACCACCAATACTAAAACAGTGTGAAAACCTAACGAACTAATTTCCCCATGAAAGTCACCAGATTAGGAACAGTGACGTCATACTAACTCAAAAGCTAAGTTTCCATGCATGCGTTTCATCCGTAACTGCACGGACACAATCGCAGGCGTATATAATGACGTATGTAAAATCGGACGTTTGTATGCATGTTGAACGTTTCATCCGTTTTGACGTTTAATGTCAACTAAATTAATTTATTTTATCACATTATTATGTAGATTTATAATATAACAAATCATATAATACCTTCAAAACACGGAATTTTATATGTAGAATTTACATAAATACACTGAACTCGAGTAATTTTTAAAGTGCGCCGCAGGATAACCTAAAACCATTGTGCTTTTCATATGTGCACTTCTGCGCTTATGCAACTACAATTTATGCGCTTTTCCAATGTTGTTTTATGCGCTTTTCCAATGTGATAAGCGAAAACTGATAAAGGCCAAATGCGCCAACTGGGATAGTGACGTCAGAGATCAATGGTTTTAGGTTAGCCTGCGGCGCACTTTAAAAAATAACTCGAGCGCCTCCAACTTGCGCTGCGCGCGCCTTTAAGACTACGGTGAGCCGTTAGTCGGGGTCAAGGTCCAACTGGGATAGTGACGTCAGAGATCTTTGGTAAAAATATGGTTTTTTTGCGGTAAAAAATAGTAAAAAATTGCTAGTTATTTTTCAGGTATGGTTTTATTGCAGTAATTAATTATTTCGCTGACTTGAGGTCAAGCCAGCGGAACCGCCATAACTTTTTATTGGCTTTGGTAAAAAATTTGTTTTTGCGGTAATAGTCCGGAAGCTGGCGTCAAAATTTCATGGGTGATTGCAGCAAAGCTGATTTTTGTAATATAATTAGTTCTATAATAACTAATTAAGAATTGCAGTGTTAGCTGGCACGACCGTGTGGCCTGCAGATTTAAGGGCCTGCGAAAAAAATTTTGCTCAGAGCTAGACTTACCTATGGTATGCATTTTAAGATATGGAGGCCAAAAAAATTCTTCCGCATACCGAAGTTATGACGTCATCAAGATGGCGGCCGCTTCATATCGGTTTTATTACTTTAATTCGAGAACCACGCGTCCGATTTTCGAATTCTTTTTTTAAAATGAAAGATCTTTAAATATTCTTTCAGATAAATATATAGAAGTGTCAAATTTACTGGTAATTAATTGATTATTTAAAAAAATAAGATCAGAAATTGATATTTTCATTATTATTTTCGCTATATTTTTTGTTTATAAATTATAATTAAAAAAGCTTCGAGTAATAGTATATTACATTACAAGTCATGAAAATGTTTCATTGCAGACGAGGAGGCGTTTGAAGAATGCGAGGATGCGCAGCGTCCGAGCATTTCTTCAAAGCCTCCGAGTCAAGCAAAGACATTTTTATGACGCGTGATGTATTCTATTTTTTTTAAATCGGCAATTATAGTCCATGAGCCAAACCCGAAAATGAGCTAAATTGGTACCACCTGGGGTGGCAAATGCTGACTATGATTTTTTTGTTCAGTTTTATGTGTAGACCAAGAATAAATGTGATAGCAATGTCTAAGTAGTAGCTTTATGGCAAAAAATAACGATTTTTATAGTAAATAGTGATTTTTCATCATCAAATTATAAAAAGGTACCAATCAAGGTGGCACATGCTATCAATGTTTTTATTTTTCAGTTTTGTGTTTAGATCAAGAAAATATATGATAGCATGGACTATGGAGTAGCTTTTTGCAGAAAAAAACAAATAAAAAAAAAAAAGAAATTTTAGTATTTTTAAATTTTTGTGTGTTTAATCAACTCTAATTTCTAAACGGATAAAGATATCGACTTCCAGCTTGCGGCGTTGGATTCGTTAGTAAATTTTATGTAAGATACATTATATTAAATTTTTTGTTAGGCCCTTGATAACCCAAAATGTAATTATTATCTTCAAGTGAAAATTACAAAATTATAGATTTTTAAATATTTTTGTGTTTAATTAACTCTACTTTCTCAACGGATAAATATATCGACTTCCGGTTTGCGGCGTTAGATTCCTTAGTAAATTTTACGTAAGACACATTACATTAAATTTTTTGTAAAGCCCTTGATAACTCAAAATTTAATTATTATCTTCAAGTGAAAATTGCAAAATTTAAGAATTAAAAATATTTTTTGTGTTTATTCAACTCTACTTTCTGAACGGATAAAGATATCGACTGCCGGTTTGTGGCGTTAGATTCCTTAGTAAATTTTACGTAATACACATTATATTAAATTTTTTGTAAGGCCCTTGATAACCCAAAATTTATATATTATTTTCAAGTAAAAATGTCAAAATATCAGAATTTTAAATATTTTTTGTGTTTAACCAACTCTACTTTCTGAACGGATAAAGATATCGACTTCCGGTTTGCGGCGTTGTATTCCCTAGTAAATTTTACGTAAGATACATTATATTAAATTTTTTGTAAGGCCCTTAATAACCCAAAATTTATATATTATTTTCAAGTGAAATTTGCAAAATTTATGAATTTTAAATATTTTTTATGTTTAATCAACTCTACTTTCTGAACGGATAAAAATTCTGATTTCTAGTTTGCAGCATTGGATTCCTTGGACATTTTTATGTAAGATTAATTGTACTATTTTTTTAAAGTCCTCTAATAATTCGAAATTTAATTATTTTATAATTTTAAAAGTTTCTTGTGTTTAATCAACTTTAATTTTTCAACGGATCAAGATATCGACTTCCGGTTTTCGGACTGACAAGTGTTTTATTTGTGATAAAGACATTGATGAATCGGGTAGTGATGTTTCAAAAGTGTCTGAAAAGAGAATATCGTCACTAATAGAATCCAGCAAAAAGATAACAAGTGCTCTCAACTGCGTGGCGTGAAATCTCTTATAGTTCACACCTCATCTCGGAAAAAATACACTAGAACTCAAAGCATTGTGGCTGATTTGCGGAGGCAGGCTGCATCAATTTCATCAGTACCAAATAAAAATGTTACGTTCATAGCAATACATCATACATACAATTTTTGAAATTTTTAAATTGCTTACACTTTTGATGAGATAAGATATTGTTTATTACACTTATTTAAAAGATAATTTAATGCTCTACAATTTCTTTTAAAGGTTGTTTCTTCTCACATTATCGGTAAAAAAGTTATAAGGCAAAGTTTGTCAAAAAACGTGAGAGAAAACAAAGTTTTTCGAATATTTGTGAATTTGACGAGCATATAACTCTAAAACTGTAACAGATACAAAAAAGTAAAAAGTTCTCCTTATAGGAAATTTTATCAGCTTCAATTTTGTACATAACTACTTTTAGCTAGGGCGAACGGTCTTCGAGATATAAGTAAAAAACCAAAATCCGGGACCTTCTTCGTGCCCCTCTGCACCCCCCTCACCACTTAGATCCGGGGACTTTTGATATGTTTACCTCCTAACTAGTCCAAACACAACCCTGAAGTCAAAAATTGGGATCTCGGCATTTCCATCCAGAACCCTTCATTGACTGGACTAATAGAGTTGATTGTTATATGAGAAGCTATGTTAAATAATATATTTTGAACAAATTAACCTCGTTTGACTCATTAGAGTCCCTGTTTTTGTCCCGTATTTTTTTAAAACACCTAGATCTAGGGCAAAGTTACTCTCGTATAACATTTTCTTTGCTCATTACAGTAAATTTCACGATAAAAAACCGATTGGCAAAGTCGCCCCAAGTTTGAGGTAACTTTGCCAGATTTTTGGCGTTTTAAAAAAATACTTCTTGTAGTTTTTTTTAGTTGAAATTTGGACAGATGCTATATAAAAGATAAAAATATCACATAGTTTAAAATGAAGGCAATTGACAGATATATAGCGAAGTTATTGTCAAAAAACCAAAAAAATCATGCAAAGTAGCCCCACTTGACGGTACTCGTCTATGGTAGGCTGGCTTTGTTGTGCTTCTAATATATTAAAAATAAACCATAACCCCTCGCCCTATGAATTCTCGCTAAACAAACTCAAGCCATTATCGGTAATCGATTAACCAGGTATTCAACTATTCAATTTAAGATGGTATATTCACTTTGCTCGCACTTTTTATAAAGAAACCTTAACTTACAGTATTCATGTTAAACAAACTTAGGCTGTTACATTCGGTTTTCGAGCCTATAGGCTCGCTTAGCTCACACATCTTTTATAAAGACCCAAATTCTAAACTTATTGAATTTAAAATTATGCATAACAAACTCAAGATGTTATAGTTTAATATCTGTGAGCTTTTCTTGCTATGTATCATATACATGTGTTTGCTGGGTATTCTGTTTATTCTACCGAAGCATTTTCGGTATTTGCATTATTTTGCTTTTGCATTTTCGATTGAAGCATTTTCGGGTTTTGGAAATTATTAATTATGGGTAGTTTGTGATCGAACTACTAATGAGTGTATATTATATGATTGAATATTGCAGTAGATATTTTTATTTTTACAGGAAGAAGAATTAGCCGGAAGTCCAATGTTATGTTTACTTCCGGATGGCGTCCGATGGTCTCTCGTCGGTGTAAGCAACTGGCGAATTGCATGTTCAAAAGCAGGTGTTGAGAGACCGCGCATGTATGACAAAATAACTTCAAATGTGGATTGGATTCATCAGACTATCAGTGCCATTTCGTAAAGAAAACTAAACCAAAATTGACTGCAAATAAATTAATAGTGCCACCAGTTGAAGTTTGTGCTACGACAAATTCCATACATATATACTGTGTACCACAGAGAGAATTTTAACATGTTACATAATGAAAATGAAATAGTGATTTATTGATAAAGATATTAAATTTTTATATTCAAAATAGTTATTAATTTGCTATAAATATATTATGTTAGTTTAATTAATAAATGACTGTCGAGTGTACCAAATATTTTTTGTACTCATAACCTAGGAAATGACATATTACCCACATAGCACACAAGTCTTATAGACGTAGTAAAGACGTACAATTGTCACTATCTTAAGGACTTTACAAAAAGATGTCATACAGACCAAATTTGATATTAGTCAAAAAGACTTTGCAGAAAGACGCCAGGAAGATCAAATTTTGGTTGTCTATAGACCATATTAATTATTCAATGCGCATGCTCAGTAATCACCAATCACAATGCTGTGAGTACTACCGAAATGAAACTAATGTTTCCTTATGGGAAAAAGTGAATTTTTAAACTAATATAGTAATTTATGCAGACAGAATCACATGGCCGTTTTTTAATATCAGTTATATTTAATAACGAAGTAACGAATTCTGCCCCTGTTTAATATAAATGATCATTAGTTTATTATGTGAAAATAACTATGAAAATTTGAATTTTTTTAGCGGGATTCCAACATCTCGAGTGATAGATAACTTAAAAGTGTGTTTTTCTGTTGATGTAGTGTCATATAATTTTTATCAATATGCTTAGTTACAAATATTGTGTTTCAAATCATGTTTTTTTTTTTATTTTTTTTTATTTTAATTATGCTTCACCTGTGTAGGTATTAGCATTTACGTACAAATGTCATTACATTTAAATATCGGTAATAATTACAGAGTTATATTTTATTAAATATTTCAATGTCTTTTGTAAATGGTATGATTTTGTGTTTGTTGTTGTCGTCAAAAGCTTCTCTCATGGATCCTGGTAGTTGGTGTTTGGTTCGCTCATGTTGGTATTTTGGGCAGTGAATTAGGATGTGTTCTACTGATAGTATAGTATCACATTCTTGGCATCTGGTTAGGTCTGTTCTTTGAAATAGATGTCCATGTGTTATCCGAGTGTGGCCGATCTTTAGTCTTGTCATTACTACCTGGTCTCTTCGTTTTCGGTTTATTGGTTGCCATTTCAGAATTGTGTCCTGTATTGTATGAAGTTTGTTTTCTGCTGTTTGTCTCCATTGTTGGTTCCATTTATCTCTCATTTTTTGTTTAATTGTTGATTTACAGTCGTTTGCTTGGATAGGTATGTTCATCATCTCGGTCATCTCGGTATTGGTAGCTTCCTTGGCTGCTGTGTCGGCCTGCTCATTTCCAGTGATACCAATATGGGATGGTATCCATAAGAAGTTGATGGAAATTCTTTTTTGGGAAAGTAGGTGCAGTATTTCTTGTGATTTAATGATTAGTGGGTGTTTGGGGTATATCGTTGTTAAAGACTGGAGGGAGCTAAGGGAGTCAGAGCATATTACATAACTGGTATTTTCTGGAGCGTGTTGGTTTATGTGTTTCATACTATAGTGTATGCTGATCATTTCTGCTGTGTATATGCTACTTTCATCAGGTAGGCGGTATTTATATGTCTCTCTTTCCGTAATTATAGCTGATCCTACTTTGTTGTTAATCTTGGAAGCATCGGTATAAATGAATTGTCTTCCCTGATAGTTCTCTTTTAGATCGTGGAATTGGTTTCTTATAATAGCTGGATTGGTGTCTTTCTTATTGTATTGGTAGAGGGTTAGATTTACTGTTGGTATGTCGATGAGCCAGGGAGGGATTTTGGATATTTCATTTATTTGTATGTTGGGTATGGTGTAGCTTATGGATTTCAGTAAGTTATTTAAGTGTATTTGGAAGGGGGTAAAATTTGGTACATTTGTTGTTGGGGTTGTCGTATCAAAAATATATTGGTATAGGTGATGATTTGGATGGGTTGCTAGGTTGATTAGGAAAGTTAGGGTTAAGGTTGTCCTTCGATCATTAAGGGATGGTTCATTGGATTCGCAGTATAAACTTTTTATAGGGGTCGATCTGTATGCTCCAGTTATGATCCTTAGTGCCGAATGGTGTACTGAGTTTAACGGTCGAAGGTTAGCCTTCTTTGCTGTGGAGTAAATGATTGAGCCATAATCTAGTTTGCTTCGTACTAGTGCTTTGTAGATCATTAATAGGGTTGTTCTATCTGCTCCCCAATCGTAGTGAGTTAAAGCTTTAAGAATATTTAGTTTTCTACAGCAATTGGCACTAAGTTCTTGTATATGTTTTTTCCACGTAAGCTTTTTGTCTATTATAAGCCCCAGGAATTTCAGTTCATTTGTATAAGTTATATTAGCATTATAAAGTGTAAGTGTTGGGTCTACTTGTCTGTTTTTATGTTTAGCAAAATGTATAGCTTTTGTCTTACTCTGTGAGAATTTGAATCCTGTTCTCTGTGACCATTCTTCTACTTTTTTAATTGTCCGTTGAAGCTGTAGCTCAACAGCTTGAATGTTTCTGTTTTTGTGATATATGACTAGGTCATCTGCGTATAATAAAAATTTGACAGGGCTCTTTATATTTTCTGCAATGCTGTTTATTGCTATTAGGAATAAAACCACACTTAATGTAGATCCTTGTGGAATTCCGTTTTGTTGTTCCATTATTTCTGAGAGTGTGTTGTTTGATCGAACTTTGAACTTTCTGTCGGTTAGGAAATTCTTTATGAAGTGTAGCGTGTTTTCTTCAATGTTATATTTTTGTAATGTCTTTATTATATTGAACTTCCAAGTAGTGTCGTATGCTTTTTCAAGATCAAAGAAGACAGCGATCATATGTTGTCTGTTTTTAAATGCTTGTTGAACTTCTGAGGTTAGAATAGTTAAATTGTCCATTGTTGAGTGTCCTGGTCGAAAGCCTGCTTGCGTTTTTGTTATTATATTATTATTATCAAGGTACCAGTTTAGTCTTTTTACTATCATCTTTTCCATTATTTTACAGAGATAGTTTGTAAGGGATATGGGTCGGTAGTTGGATGCATTGGTTTTATTTTTGTTGCTTTTAGGAATTGGTACTATGATGGATTCTCGCCATATGTCAGGAAAAGTGTGTGATGACCATATATGATTGTAGATTTGTAGGAGATATTCTTTGATTTTGAGTGGGAGTTGTTTGATTAAAAGTGGGGGTATGTTGTCAGGGCCCGGACTAGATTCTTTCTTCATTTCTTCAATCGTTGTTATTAGTTCCCGAATAGAAAATACGTTATTAAGTGGATTTGCAGTATCAGGTTGAATTGTTATATCTTCCTCTTTCTCTGTAATTATATGCTAGGGTGTTCGCAATTTCTTTTGGTGTTGTAACAGAGTTTCCGTTTACTATTAAATTTGTAATTTCTCTAGGTGTATCGTTTCCTTTTATTTTGTTTATGTTTTTCCATACTTGGTTTGTTGGGGTGTCTTTATTAATTGTCGAGACAAAATCTTGCCATGACTTTTTCTTGCTCTGTTTAATTGTTCGTCTGCATATAGCTTTACATTTTTTAAGTTCTATTAAATTTTCTATGCTGTTGTCTTTTCTATATTTGTATAATGCTCTCTTTTGGTTTTTGATTGCCGCTTTACATTCCGGGTTCCACCACGGTACTTTCCTACGTGATCCGTTATGTTTTATATAGCCGATTGCTAATTCTGCCGCTTGTGTTATTTTAGATGTTAATTCATTTATAATTAGGTTCGTATCGGTATGTGTTTTTGGTTTTTCCATGAGATTCATTAGTTCGTTGTATTGTTCCCAATTTGCATTTTTTAAATTCCATCTTTTAACTTCCGTTTCATCTGATTGGTTTGATGAGTTTGCTGCTAGGTATGTGAATTTAATTGGGAAGTGGCCATCTCCGAAAAGAAGTGGGAGCGTTTCCCATGTCGTGTTGATTGCAAGCCTATGATCTATGAACGTGAGGTCAATAGTGCTAAATGTACCTTGACGAGCCGAGAAATGAGTTTCAGAACCATCATTTAGCAGTATTAAGTTATCCAGAAGGGTGTCCTCTATTACTTTTCCCCTTTGGTTGGTATGATGAGATCCCCATAGTACGTTATGTGCATTAAAATCGCCAAGAATAATATGAGGTTTTGGAAGTTGGTTAGTTAGATCTTGAATGTCGTTTATATTAATAATTTTGTTTGGGGGGATATAAATGTTACATATTGTTAATAGTGTTGGGAAATTGGTCTGTATTGCTATGGCTTCCAAGTCTGTGTTTAGGTTGATTTGATCTGCTTGTACTGATTTTTTACTTAAAATTGCAACACCACCACTTGCTATTCTGTCATATTGTCTGTCTTTTCTAAATATATCATATTGCTTCATTTTAAAATCTTTATTTTCCTGTAGTCGTGTTTCTTGGATGCAGATAAAATGAGGTTGGTGTTCTTGAATAATTACTTGAAGTTCTGGTAGATGAGAAATTAACCCGTTATTGTTCCACTGGATTCCAATCATTTACAGATTTGTATAATTACTGTTGCTGATTTTTATTTGTATTATTTTTTGTTGCTGGTGTAGTTAGGGTTCGTTTAGATTCGTCAAGCTGTTGTACTTTAATTTTGGTTACTGTACGTGTTATCCTACTTTTTAGTTGTCTGTTTAATGGCATTTTTATGGTATCTAACATTTCAGTTAGTCTCTTTATATCGGGTGTATATTCTCGTGCAATGTTTATTTGCTCATTCGATCCTTGTACATTTTGGAGAAAATCTATTAGTTCTTCGTACGTTAATACATATTTGTCTGGATTATTTGTGATTTCCTCGTATACGGGCGAAAGTTGTTCTTCTATAGTTCCCTGACTGGCTGGGCTCTGTGACCTGGATCTACTATCATAGGTTGATTTTTTGGTTTTTTTTGTTGGTTGTTTGAATTCATGTTCAATCTGCGAAGGTGTTATTATGTTGTTTTGCTTTGAGTTTTCTTCGTTTGTTTCCATATTTGATTCAGTATTTATTTTTACTGAGTTGATTTCAGATATGTCCTCATTGACAGTTTCATCCGTTGTATTTGGAGTATTTTCGGGTTCTGGGTCAACGGGCGCTGGTCTTTTGTTCGTTGCTTTTCCATTTATGTTTGGGATTTGTGAAATATTTGGGTTTTCGGTTATTTGATTTAATTGTGTTTTTGTTGATTGAGAATTATTTTGGGTAGTATTTTGTAGATTTATTTCACATTTTGAAAAAAGATGTCCTGTTTTGTTACATGTATGGCATAGTACATTGTCGCCACTCAGAAAGATTCTATATTCTGTGTCGTCATATGAGAATGTAATGCTGTCTTGTATTTCTTTGCTTTGTTGAGAAATATATATTTGTCTTCTGAAGCTGCATATGTGGGAATAGATGTCTTCTTGCATACCAGCCCTTTGAAAATGCATGGGAGAAACAGGTTTTATTCCAAGTTGTATTAGTATTTGTTCTATAAATTTGTGTGGAATGGAAGGACAGACATTTGCTAAAATTAATTTAATTGATGGTGTTATTAATCTTCGTAATTCTATATTATTGTTATTTATTTCAATATTTTTATGGTTTTCGAGTAGTATGTTAACAATTTCTTTGCTGGACAAATAAATACATATTCGGTTGTTAGAGATCTTAGATGCAAATCGGATGTTTTTCGGATCAATAATATTGCCAATAGCAATTATGTAGTCTTTTATATAGAGGCCGTCAACAGCATTCAGTATAATTGCTTGATCTTTTGCGGGAAATGATTGTTGTATTGGTTGTCTTGATTTGTTTGCCCTTTGGGCGTATGTTTGTTGACTTGAAGTCATTTTATGTTCGTTTAAGATTACCCCTGTAGTCAGAAGTAATCTAAGAAGGTCAGGTTTGAGTTGGTTTGATTTTATTTCGCCTGGTTACTTTTGAAGTAAGCAACTAGTATTACACGAATGTATTTGGGGATAGGTGTTTATCATTGTCACTGCCTGTAGCAGTGCTATTATAGATTACGCTTTTGCGTAACAGATGGCTCTAGGTGTTACTTTGTAAGCAAGGAAGAGTAATAAGTAGTGAAATAAGGTTATTAAATACTAATATGGTTAATGTAGGAGAATGTTTAAGAGGGTTCTTAAATACCTTCTACTAGGAGCTGAATTAGGGAATTTGGGATACAAAAAATTTAATATCCACTAAATACCTTTGAAAACTGCTTAGACACTAACCACTAACTGTCATCTCGCAAGGTCAATTCAACTCTCCAAATCATGTTTTAAAATTAAGAAATTACAATTTTTAACACCGAAACGGCTGATCATTACCAACTTATTTAAAAAAAATAAGAAATTGTTGGCATCCCTGGCATCACTTTTTTACATTGCAAGTCAGCCGGAAGAGGCGCTATAATAATTGATATGGTCTATAAGACCCGTAGTTTAAAAAGTCTAAAAGTCGTCTTAATGACGTTTTCTGGTGAAGTATAAGATGTCAGTAGGACGTTAAGTTGTTAAGTCTATAAGACGTCCAATAATAATTTGTAGAGCCTGTGGACGTCTTTTGGATTTTAAATTACATGCTCTTTATTCCCGCCGTTTTGCAAAGAAAATTGTGCGCTTTTGAAGATATCTAGATACAGACAGCCACAAAATTCACCTGGACCGGCACCAAAATAATGAAAATTCTGACAGGTAATATTACTCCTAATTTATGGACTACACAAGAAAATATTAATCACAGGCGATTGAAAATTAGGCATTGTTTTATTAAGGTGGATACTTAACTTCAATAATTACGAAAAATGTAATATATTTTTAATTATTATTTTTCGCTTTCAATTTTGCTGAATGAAGCGATAAAATTGTAATATTTGTTACTTTTATGTAGAATTCTAATCTGTAAATTAGATTTGGAATGTTTCAAAAGAATAATAATTCAGCAGCAATTCTAACAGAAAACTAATTTCCTATGCGTAGTATGTGTACGGTTCTGTAGAAAGCCTGTTAATATTTTGTAATAATATGGTTTTCTAACAATTTTAATAATAATATTTTTTAGATGTGATACGTAGATACGTTGAGACTATAATAATAGGGAGTGTCTATTCGCAGACAACCCGTGTACCCGTGTCGGGTATCTTCGGTTTTACCCGTGTGGGTCACCCGTGACGGGTGACCCGTGTGGGACCTGTGTGGGACACCCGTGACGGGTCGGTTTACCCGTGTGGGTCACCCGTGACGGGTCGGTTTACCCGTGTGACCCGTGTGGGTAACCTAAACTAACCTAACCTAACCTTAGCTATTATTGTCGAGCGTGGATTTGGACAAAAATAATAGTTATTTTCTCTTACAAGTAAACGACTCAGTATATATTAATGTTTTTTTCAGAAGTACTCAATGGGCTACTTGCATGCATTTTTTAAATTAAATATATTTGATGAAGAGATCAAAACTTGGGACCCGTATTTTTTATTTTGACAAAAAAATAATTTACAAGCTCAAAAAAAATTATTTAAATTTAAATATTCAATATGTGACGTAAAAACTAACCCAACCAATGAATGGCCGTAAGTCATAGCAACGGCTGTACTAGTGAACGCCCCTAACTACGGCTTGCGCGGGAACGAGTTTGGCAAGCTGACAGATTAGATGTTTGACATTTGTACTTCGTACATGTTTTGATGCTGTAAAATATAAGTAAGTATTTGTGTTTTCATGAACTAAATAGTCTACATTCTATTAAAATAATGTATTTTTACTAAATTTTATGTGTATTTTTAAGAAGCAGATGTCAAATTTAAACATTTGTTGACTGACTCGCACGCTATCTACAAGTAACATTCTTAACTATGCTTCTCTTTCTCCTGTTTACACAAATGACGTCACAGAAAACTTATTCTCAATTTACTAAAAAACATATAATTTTTTTTAAATAAAATTTATATTTTTACCAATGTTTTAGATCTAACATTATGTTCATAGTGTTAAAAATCGAATTATCAGTACCATGCAAGTACCCCATTGCTGTTGAAGTTATGTACATTTTTTAAATTTTGAATGTGTCACCCGTGACGGGTTGGTTCACCCGTGTGACCCGTGTGGGTCACCCGTGACGGGTCCACCTACCCGTGTGACCCGTGTGGGTCACCCGTGACGCGTCGATTTACCTGTGTGACCCGTATGGGTCACCCGTAAAGATACGAATTACTCATGTGACCCTTGTGGATCACCTGTGACTTCTGAAAAAAACATTAATATATACTGAGTCGTTTACTTGTAAGAGAAAATAACTATTATTTTTGTCCAAATCCATGCTTGTCAATAATAGCTAAGGTTAGGTTAGGTTAGTTTAGGTTACCCACACGGGTCACACGGGTAAACCGACCCGTCACGGGTGACCCACACGGGTAAACCGACTCGTCACGGGTGACCCACACGGGTAAAACCGAAGATACCCGACACGGGTACACGGGTTGTCTGCGAATAGACACTCCCATAATAATATCGTTACAGACACCGTCCGAGAATGGTTGCGGCATGCCTCCGATAGAAAAAAATAAAATAAATGCTATACTTCCTAACTAATAATTATTATATTTTTTTAAATTTAGGTATGTTTTATTTTAGTAATATTTAATTTTTGTTGTGAAAATATATATCATATTTATTTTGACATGTAATTTTTTGTTCTGTTTTAAAAATTCTATAGTGTGCCTACGTATCCACATAAAACATCCTATAGACAGACGTTCTTATATAGACGTCTTTATGACCAAAAATCCTTTCGTCTATAAAACGTCCGTATAAATGGTCTTAAAGATTTCGTATCTGGACGTCTTAAAGATTTATTTTTGGATGTCTAAAAAACATCCACTATAGACGTCTTTAAGAAATTGTGAACTTGTCTTAAAGACTGACATTCTTACCCAAGTAACAATTATTACCAAATATGACGTCGATACAACATACATAATTTTAGTCATAAAGACGTTTTGAAGACGTCAATGCGTGGAGCTATGAGACGTCATTTTCTGACGACAAAATGACGACTTTAAAGACGTTATTGTGACATCATATTCTGATAATAATATGACGATTTTTATGCAATTTAATTTTTAAAAAAATACTAATTTATTTCTATTTTAACTTTCTTTGTTTTTATTAGAAGTAGAATTCGTTGAACATTGACAAATTTTTATTTTATCTGGATCTAGCTGGACTTGAACGTGGAACTTCGGGACGGTATCCTACGCCTCTAACCACTCGGTCAATCTGACATTATAGTTTGATGTTTTGAAATATCAATATAAAGTGAATAGTAGTAGTATTAATTTAGTAGTAATAAATAATTATATAGATTTAAACCCATTACGTTTAATAAATAATTATAAATAAAATAATTGATAATTCTAAACGCTATGATTTTGACGATTCTTTTTAGGATGCAGATGCCGAATAACAAAAATCTAAAGAACAAAAATATCAAAAGACGCAAATGCGTATGGGGTGGATGTTACCCTTATGACATCTTGGCACATCAAGCCAAGATGTCGTAGGGGTAACATCCACCCTATCACTACAATTTAGAAAAATATTGTTACATTATTGACAATTTATCAAACATGTAATGAAAAGATACATAAAAGCTGATGATGACTCGCTTAGCAGTCGAAACGTCCGTCAATAAAGTCATGTCTAACAGACTATTTTGAATCATTACGATCCTTACGCCTTCCACACCTAAGAAATGTTAAAAGTCTTCAGGATCTAACCTCCAAATTCATAATTTATTTAGTTCAGTTCAGAGTTTCTACTAAAAGTCTCGGCATATTGTGCAATAAAATGATATGACATAATATTCTGAGTCATTCAGAAAACAACTAGGCGTTTTATAAAAAGACTGATTTTATAATTTGCCTGCGACAAAAAATGAAAATCATCAAGTTTTTAGGCCACGGTATATATTTACAACAATATCACTTGAAGACGTGGATCCAATTTGTTAAATCGTCAAAATATGATGTGGATCCAACGTCTTAAGAAGTCAAAATATGATGTCAGATTATGACTGAAATATGACCACAGAACCTCACTTGAAGACGTGGATCCAACGTCGTAAGACGTCAAAATATGATGTCATATTATGACTGAATTATGACCAGAGAACATCACATGAAAACGTGGATCCAACGTCTTAACACATCAAAATATGATGTCAGATTATGACTTAAATATGACCAAATTGTGACGTTATATTTTGGTCGACGGTTAGTCATTGTTACTTGGGTAGTGATATTAGACGTCCTTACAACGACTTTAAGTAGTAAATTGAGACGTTGTAAAAATGTATTTAAGACTTTTTTGTGCTATGTGGGTAAGCACGCAATTGACAATCCGAAATGTCAATTTGCCAGTGTAGTCAATCGAGAAAAATGAAAAAAACACTGGCTTTCTTGAGCATTCTAAATAAAAATCATCTTCAAAATAACAAAAGTAATTTTAATGAATGTTACTTTCCAAGATTTTTCACAAACACCATCGATATATTATAATAATTTTGAAATAAATATGTGCGCGTTGCGCGCCATCTATCGGTAGTAGTGAGTAGATCAGACAACAATAAAAACGAAAATTATTATTTCGTACTAAACAATTGTACCTTTGACCATAGATACCTTAGACCCCGCGCGCAGTCATTTGTTGTCTAGGGCCAGTATTACAGTGAAAGTTTAAATATTGGTTTAGCTAAACCTAAACTTTAGCTTAATCTTTTGGATAGTATTACGGTGCCGAGTTTAACTAAACTTGAGTTTAATCATCATTTTAAGTTTACATTTATTTATGTTGGTAATGTTTTTCACATTTTGTCTTGTGTTTCGCATACTTTAAACATCTCCACAAAAGATGGTAGCACCATAGCGGGAGTGCGTTTGCTAGGTTGCGCACGTTCTTGTGCACGTTAACGAACACGAATGGTCGAATACGAACATTTGCAGTTTTTATTCGAACAGTACGTAAAGTAAGTGAGTATATTAATATTTTATAATGTAGAATATAAAAATGATTTATGTTTCAAATATTATTTATATTTTATACTTTAAATAAAATATTTCAATATTTGAGAGCCTCAAATATTATAAAAATAATGGATATTATAGAAAATTGTTATAGAAATCATATGCTAACCGGATGGCGATATTTTGTCCGTTAAAATATGGCAGTCATTATTGTGTCAAGAGAAAATATTACCACTTGATTTAAATTACTGAAAATTTCCTAAACGCATTTTTATTATTCTTTCGAAAACAGGTTAACGAGACATAAAAATCCCATGCATCATTTTTCTAGAGAATTTTGTGCTTTATAACCTCATATAAATGTTTTTCTCGTAATGATAAGCTAAAGATGAGTTAAACCTAAAAAACCAGAAATAGCGGTCATTTTTTCAAAATTTCAATGGCTTCCGGTGCGGTGATTTCCGGAAACTTTTGATATGTTAAAAAGCACATTTTTCTGTATTGGATTCCGTCGAGAAAGCTTTTGTTGCAATTTGTCCGAAGTGAAATTACAAATTCCCTGGACTAAACGTTTTTTGGCCCAAAAACGTGTTTTTTTGTTCTAGTTTTGAAGGGTACGAAAAGAGATCATCTTAATCTGAGTTTACCTCCCTTAAAGTACAGCCACAATGGATTTTTCCTCGAAAGAATTGTCTAATTTGGTTGAAATGTCGCTGAGTTATGTGCGAAAAACCTAAAAATGCACTTTTTTTAAACACCCATAACTTTGTGCCAAATCATCGTAGGAACTTCGTTCTTTGAGTCCTGCACAAGGAATTGAACAAATTTTAGTGCTCTTTTGGTGGATCAAGCCAAAAAAATTTTAAACTCCGTACACATCGTCAAAGTTGGACATTTTTAAAATTTAAAACATTTTTTTTACAGGAGTGCTAGAGGGAGGCGGAAGAGGTTGCGCTTAAGTTCGCATACATGACTTTAAAGTAGACACTTCAAAGTTTCTCGCTCGCAAAGATTTATCGAAATCGATTGAAAATACGCCGAGTTATGGCGGTTTGAAAATGATTGAAATTTTTACGAATTTCAAGTGTTTCATTTTTTTCCCACCAGTATATTTAAAATTTCCAATTTTTTAGAATTATTTTAACAGTCTTATTAAAAGTGAAAAAAACTTTTAAGAGGCCGGTCACTATTAAATTTCCCGGGCTGGTTAAATTTCCCAGTACGCCACTGTATTTTAGGGATTCAAAATGAGCCACCAAATAGTCCACAAGATACAATAATTAATGTAAATGCCCACATAGCACAATTATCAGAAAGATATCATTTGGATTTCTTATAAAGGATATCTAAAAGATAACTCGAAAAAGATATCATTAGGGTTTCTTATAAAAGATATCAGTAAGATAATTCCAAAAGATATCTTATTGATAACAATATGATTAAATTTGTAGATATCTTATATACTGTGATCATAAAGATATCATTATAAAGTCATCCATTTGATATCATCCAAAAGATATCATTCTGATTTATTATTGAGGATATCAATAAGATCTAGTTTCAAATGATAACTTAATGATAACAATAATAGTTTATTTATTGGATATCTTTATACTGTGATCATAAAGATATCATTATAAAGTCATCCATTTGATATTATCCAAAAGATATTATGATTTTTAACATGTAACATTTTGTTACATTTTAGAATAAATTATAAATTTAATAATTTCAAAGGCCTTAATTTTTTTCATTGAAGCCTCTCCCCTCTCCTACAAAAAATCCTGCCGGCGGCCATGGATGTAGTATTTCGTGTCAGTACGAAACGTCCTTTTTATTGTAATGTGAGTGATGGAAAATTTCATAAGGATTAATATAAATTATCTTCTAAATGTTTAATTCAATAATCAAACGATCTGTAAGATATAATAAAAATTTAATTTTGTTTGATTTATTTATTTCAATAATGTTAATAAATTTTCTTAAGACTGGGTTATGAGTACGAATGGATGCCTGCTAACAGTAATTATTTTAATTTGTACCGCATTCATTAATGGCAATACTGAGAAAAATAATCATTAGATATATGATTTAACAAAAATGATATGTAGTGGGTCGATATATTTTCATAACAAATAGCATTAAATCAACATTAAATATTTGTGAAAAGTATTAAATTATCGAACTTATCACTATATAAACGTATGGAGTCACTAGATTATATTTTTTAATGAATTTAGGAAGTTAGACCATTAATGATAGAACGTACAGAGCGTTGTCCTGCTGGAAGCTCTTCCTGAAGTACTTTTGTACAAGGCGAGAGTCCTGCTGGAAGTTTAAAATTCCGCAAATAAGTCTGTCCTTCCAGCAGTACAACGTTGAGCTTCTGGCAATACCTAGTAATTATTAAACGCGCCAGTTTTGTATTTATAAATAGTGTGTAATAGAATATATTAATTTTGAAAAATCAGTGGCGCGTATTAGGGTTTTAGGATAGGTATTCAAACGTTTAAATTCACATTCGAAAAAAAATTATTTATTCTTTTTGATCGTCATTCTCAATATCTAAAAACACGAATTATGAATATTACAATTATAATCTACATGAATATAATGTACATTACCGTTTTTGTTTTCAATTTCAACTTTTAAAGCTAATGTAGATATTTTTGTATGCTTTCATCAATTTCCCATTGAACTGTTGGTAAGTTTTTAGATCTTATTATATTTTTACCTTCCGCTTACCTGTAAAGGAAGGTATTGGAATCATGCAAAAAATCGGGTGGTGAATTTTTAGTGGATGAGCACGAATTAGGGTCCTTACAACTCATTTTTGATAGTTTCACGATGATGTCTGTGTGTATGTGTGTGTGTATGTGTGTGTGTGTGTGTGTGTGTGTGGTCAAGGGGTGTTAGTCGCATAACTCAAATACGAATTACCCGAAAATTTTGATATTTGGTATTTAACATTTGTATATAAATTGGAAGAACTCCCTAGATTTTGGTACAAATATCTTCATCGGAAGTGATATTTTTTGAAGATTGAAAAGGTTAATTGTCAAAATTGTATATAAATTTGGAAAAATATAGTATTTATTTGTAATGAGAATAAGAGGAAAAGTTATTTGCAACTTACGTTATAAAAAAATTGTCTTTATCTGGTAGCATTAAAGAACTGCAGTAAAATTTAAAAAATAAATTTATCAAATAAAACGTTGATATCTTGTAATCCATGATCGGTTGATTTTTGTTTCTGCGTAAAAAATATTGACAGGTGAGACGGGTGACAAGTTGGCGTACTAGCGCTATATAAGTCCTAAGTAAGATATTAAATGTAGTAATTGAACGGAGGATGGCTTCAACACAGCAGAGTTTTCCTGTGAATGAATCTTTTTATTCAGGTGATGCAAATTTCTTTGTTTGAATATTTGAGATTTTTATTTGTATATTTTAAATGGGCACCGGATTGTACGTATACATTTCTGTTTAAAGTCTAGATATGGCGGAAGGTTGTGTGATGGCCACGTCAGATTTTTTAACAATCCCATAGCATCTGACACTACGCCACTAGTCTCCAAATTTCGAAAAACTCCAAGAGTTATAATTTTTTCCATCAAACACTGTTGCGGGCACAGATACGCGGTCCCCAGTTCGTAGCATTTTTAATACTGAACAGGAAAATATTTAACTGGTCGTAATTTGTGAACCAATAAAGGTACAGACTCGGGAAAAAATGCGCATATAGCTTAAAATTTAAGGAATAGAACGGTATGCTTAAATGTCCTGCTAGAAGACCAGAAAGTACCTACTATAATTTAATAAAATTCAAAGTACTCGTTTGACGCGTTTGGGTCCTGCTGGAAGGCTCTTGTACATTCTATCATTAAGAAATATACTTTGATATTAAAATGCAATACAAAATACTATAAATGTAGTTTGAGTAGCAGAAAAAGTGCAGGCATTCTCTCATAGGTGGTTGATTGTCGCTTTTACATTTGGCGCTGAAGTTTTCGAATTTCAAGCTGCCATTGTATTGTATATTTGTGTTAGAATCTCGTTAAAAGCGCTATCATAGTTTTTCTTATATTTTGCACTTATTTGCTATAATTATTATTTGTTAATTTTGTCTTGTTTCGTTGTTTCATTGTATTGTTTTTATTTTGGTTTTATTAGTTATATTGTTGTTGTTGATTTTATAGGGATTTATTTTTAAGATAGCAGCGCCACAGCGGCATTCTATGAAACTAGGCTAAGAGACATTCCATTTAGAAGTTCTTATGGTAGGATTTTGAAAATCAGTGAAAATTGCTTGTTGGTTGTCATAATATTGTCATTATGATTGTAATTATTAAAATATTGTATATTTTTAGTCGGTAGGTAATTGCAAGCTAAAGAAGGACATGTTATTTTTTAAATAATTCTTAATTATAAGTACATTTTTTAGGTTATGATTAGATATGGAGACAGAGCTAATACATTTTTCAAAATTGGAATCTTTTATAGCTATTAATACAACAAGAATATTATTATTAACAATTTTATCTGTCATACAAACAATTACCTACTTAAAAATTTGCACATTATAGCAGATTTTGATGTTATAATGCATGGTTGTATTTAACGTAATAATTTCGTTATGTATTTTGCAAGTAATAACGAATTATAACATTATAAGTAACTAACGTATTAAGTTGTTTATAATTATCAATAAATATTTAATATTAAATGTTATAATTTATAATAGTTGATACGATGAAGTATATAAATGGAACTGAAAATTCCAGAAAGAAGAACAAGTATTCAATGCGGAACACGTTATTTTATCCGCAGTGACAGCTAAAGATACTGATAATTTGAAAATATATAGTTTATCTCCAAACAAAAATGCTCTACAATCCTCTCCTCATAAAATAAAAGGCGAATAAATAACATGTAACTACGCACATTTTAAATTTTGTATCCAGGCATTTTTCTGTTAAATTTTCATAAACTCCAAAGTTATTTTTTACTCTAACTGTTTCCTTACCAGTTGGAAACTTATGAAAACGTAAATATGTTTTTTTCATGAGTTGTACTGTGGTAGGTATACGGCAAAATCGTCTGTTTGCCATGAATATTTATTCAAGGTTATAAATGAATGTCTCTTAGACTAGTTCGCTATAAATCCGCCAGGCGGTGTATCACTGGGCTGCAAATCCCTATACATTGTGTATTCGGGGTATTTGCCGTGTAATAATATAATTTGTAATTTGTTACAATGGGAAGAAAAGGTGTGTGCCCTAATAAAGTGAAGAAGCGTATCAAAAAAAAATTTTGCTAAACAAAGATGGAATAATAGTATATTATTTAAAGAGCAAATAATGTAGGTTATAATTCAAGAGGATGAAAGTTTATTCACGAGCTGAAGGCGAGTGTATAAATCATCCGAGTGAATTATAGCCATTATTTGCGAGTCAAATACGACGTTTTATCTACGACTTTTTAAATACAGCAACATTTCTTATTTACAAATTTGTATTCATATTAACCTAACCTTAAAAAATTGACAATTTATCCGAGTAATTTTGACAGTTCGGAAGAATAAAGTACTCATTATTTAACAGTGTGAAATAATGAATTCATTATTTCATAATATGTCCTTATGTAGGGGTTTATTTGTTTATTATACTACTTTCACGTAAATAATGAATACATTATTCTATAGTTGTAGATAAATCTATTTACATTATATTATTACAATATTAAAACCGCGCATTGAATTTCAACGAAAACAGATTCAAATCTATTTGCTATGCAGAGTACCTACCTACTTATTTACCAATTCACATTTTCTATTTTTTAGAAAAATAATAGGAAATAAAAAATATAAAACGTACATCGGTACATCACATTATTGTCAATAATTAAATGTTCGTCTAACTGTTATTCTAGGTCAGGAGACTGCCACGCACAAAACAATAAACATACGCTCATTCATTCTTTGTTGTCAACAATTAGTGTCAAATACTTATGTTTTATGTATATCTGAGACAAATTAACATGAATATAGCTTTATTTTCCAATAATAAGAAATATAGGTACGTTCATAGATGTTCATTTTTGTGTGTGTTGAAATCACATGAAGATATTATAAAGGCCGTACTATTCATGAGGTGGGGAATTAGGTGATTCAACTCCTCCCACCGCCGAATCAATAACAAGAATTTGAATCGTATAAGATTACCAATAACAAAGATTTTTCGTTTACATATTTTATTTTTATAAACAAAATACATTTTGCATAGATACTCTGTAAGAAATAGCACGTATTTACTTGACGATGGGATTAAATAATTCAATTCTTTAAAATGGGATTGAATATGAATTATGAAAATAATACCTGGAATCAAATTAAGAACATCAGTCTCTACAGACTTAAGACGTATTTAACTCCCGGAAGAGCAAAAAAATATGTCTTTACATCTTTAAATCTTTTATTTTTTATATTCACATGTAGGTATTTATATTAATTTAGAAAATTAAAGACATTGGCAACTTGTAAAGGTTCATTTTTATACCTCTAAAAGGGAGGTATAGTGAAAATCACAAGTTTTGGCAGTATGGCAGAGATAGCAATACAGTGTTGCTAAATGTATCCCATATAGTTGGAGATCCAAGCATCTGTAGCTCGCTTATTTAAAGAAGTCCTTTGGTGTCGCTCCTCTAAAAATTAATTTTACATATTCTTATAGGAAATTTTCTGACGAATCTAATGGTGTTAATCGCCGTTTTCTATTTTACTGCGATTATTCAAAATCCACAATTTTCAAAAAAATTACGACTTTCTGTCTACAACACATTTTTTAACTTTAACTTCTTATATCTCTAGTATTTTTTATGATAACTTAAAAATTCTTTCTGCTTTTTATTCATTTAAGTATTTCCATCGTACTGAAGTAAGAAAATTGCAATTTCATTGTTTATAAAGTGATGAAAAAAATTTAAAACTAAAAACAGACATGCCAAATTTACGATTTTGCAGTGTAATTTTCAGTGAGCGTACAGCTATGGTAATCTTAAGAGATAGACCCATACATACTGCGACAAAGTTATAGTACAAGAATCAAAGAAAATTTTGTTCTTGAAAATTTTTTCATAAAATGTACCAGTTCTGAGAAAATCGAATATATAAATGAAACTTCTTTTGTGCTGGCGTTCGCGCGGCCCGCAGTCATGAGTTTAGCCGTTAGCCTGTGCTGTGATGCAGTCAAACGTTTGTATTTTTATATTATTTTAGTTTAGTTTTAAGGAATTTTTCACATCATAATTGTATAATAAACAATAATTTAATGAATCCTTTTAGATTAGAATTGGTATAATACAATATAAATTATTATAATAATTTGGAATGCAGTACACAATTAAATACAAAACTATAATTCTACCCTATAAAATTATTCCACTAAGTATTTACACATTTTCCTTCACACATAGAGCGTACAGTATAATATTTTTGATACATTTACACCTACTAGCACATTTAACTTTACATTTAGAGTATAAATTAGATATATTATAAAGCGGTTTTGGACTTTGATTCATATGAATTGGTATAAGTGAATTATTATCTATTTTTGATTCCGCGGTTGTAGGTTTATAATTGGGTTCTATGATACTTTTAAATATTTCAATTTGATAAACTGCTCTTTTTAAATGAAATTTGAACGCGTTTTCTGTTTGTGGAAAATGTGTAAAACGCTTATTTTGTATGTATTTTTTTTTCCTATATTAAATTTATAACTTACAGTACCTATATTGCAACCAGTTAATACGTACGTTGATAATAGTAAATTTGCAATATCACTTTCAGAAACTGTATGTTTGTTACTGAAATGATGTAGATACCTTGTTGAATTGAAATGTATTTTTAATTTTTATACAGCCATATGGACGTTTCCAATTTTGTACAATAATATAAGGCCATAACGCGAAAACATCTGTGTTTGGGGAAATAATAATTATTGTGCCACAATTAAAATATGATACTACACTAAAATTTGCAGCAGCGAAAATTCTTGTATCAGCTTCTACTTGATTAGGAATTTTGAAATTATACATGTTGATGTATTATTATTAACCGAAATACTACCTTCGTCTTGCAACATTCCAGTTGTAACAATAATTATATCTTGTTAACTTCACTCAAGCTCCGACTTATAAATTATCTAAAACACTCGCGCAAATTCTTAAAAACACACTTAATTTGGAAAATAAATACACGGTCAAAAATAACATTGAACTAATAAATGAAACTAAAAACCTAACAATAAACGAAACCACGCGACTAATATCCTTCGACATTACTAATCTATACACTAATATACCCATCTTAGACACAGTAGAAATAATCAAAAACACCTTAATCGATAAAGAATTTGACCCGGAATTTATAAAACAACTAACTGATCTTTTAACCACAGTACTTAATCAAAATTATTTTCAATTTAATAATAAATACTATAAACAAAATAACGGCTTAGCCATGGGAAGCCCTCTTTCTGGCATACTTTCGGAAATCTTTTTACAAAACATGGAAGATAATTTACTTAATAACATAAAAATAAAATATAAAATCGTTAAATGGATTCGGTACGTTGACGACATATTGTGTATAACTAACTATGAAAATACTAATGAAATCTTAAACGAAATAAATAACTACAATAACAATATTAAATTCACTTTAGAAGAAGAAGTTAATAACAAAATTAATTATCTTGACCTAACCATTTCTAAATCATCAAATAAAATCAATTATAATATATTTCGTAAACCAACTCAAACTGATAATATAATACACGCGACTTCAGAACACCCTAAACATCATAAATTCGCAGCATTTCGTAGCTTACTTTATCGTCTTGAAACTATACCGCTAAATAAAGAAAATTATAAACAAGAACTAAAAACTATTCATCAAATCGCAACTAACAACGGTTACACTAAAAACACGGTAAACAAAATTCATAAAGACATAAAATATAAAATTAAATATAAAAATAACACACCTAAACCTGATAC
Source organism: Agonum fuliginosum (assembly GCA_947534325.1). Lineage (NCBI taxonomy): Eukaryota > Metazoa > Arthropoda > Insecta > Coleoptera > Carabidae > Agonum > Agonum fuliginosum. Next base: position 20,163,715 of record OX384029.1, on the reverse strand, counting down.
TGAAATTAAACAATGGAGTAAATTCACATACATCGGTAAATCAACCCACATGATAACCAAACTATTTAAAAATCATAACATTAAAATCGCCTTAAAAACTGAAGATAACCTTAAAAATCAAATAAATAATAATATTGAAATTAACAATAAATATAATAAAAGCGGTATATACAAACTTAAATGTTTAACTTGCAACCTAAACTACATCGGCCAAACGGGACGTAAATTTAAAGATCGGTATAAAGAACACATTAATTCCTTTAAAAATCTTAAAAGTGATTCAAATTACGCGACACATTTACTAAATCATAAACATACAGCAGGTAAAATTGAAGACATCATGTCAATTTGTAAACAACAAAGTAAAAGTAATAGATTAAACATAGCCGAAAATTTAGAAATATTTAAAGAAAAAATCAGTCAACCGGTAATAAACATTCAAATTAATAGCCAATCGGACGTAATCTTTCAACCGTTAAAATTACTAATATAAAACCCTACCTCCCATCCTCCAACTCCAGTCACCTGATGATGATCGAAAGATCGAAACGCGTCGTGATCAACCTAGTGTCGAGTCTTGTATCCCAGTTAGTGTTGTGTTTGGTTTTTTGCATTGAATCATACATTTTATCGATCTTTGTATCAAACCTTACACCATACACTAATCTGGATACATTACTCATTGACGAGTTCATAAACGGAACGATTTTGTTTTATATTATTGTGACAATGAACTTCGGAAATTCAGATATCATTAATTTTAATAATTATATCATTGTCATAAGCTTTTGCTTACTTAATTATTTATAAATAGTTTCCGTTCAGGTAAAGGTAAAAATTCTTGAATTTAATATACATCGGATGTTTTATTTGATCGCCTAATTCTTTCTGAATATTTCATACTAACTTTTCATTGTCATAAATATCTCCAACTAAAACTAAAATATTTAGACTCTGTCTACTACTAAGAATATGAACTTAGTTCCTTTGTGAAGCATTATACCTATTCTAATCTAAATGGGTTCATTCATTTATTGTAAACCTCAGCTAAAACTAAACCAAAATAATACATAAATATAAATAAATTATTGGAGTGTTTATTTTTCTGCCATCAGCGACAGACAAACGTCTGACTGCAGCACGGACACGGGCAAACGGCCAAACTCATGACTGCGGGCCGCGCGAACGCCAGCACAAAAGAAGTTTCATTTATACATTCGTTTTTCTCAGAACTGGTACATTTTATGAAAAAAATTTCAGGTACAAAATTTTCTTTGATTCTTGTACTACAACTTTGTCGCAGTATGTATGGGTCTATCTCTTAAGATTACCATAGCTGTACGCTCACTGAAAATTACACTGCAAAATCGTAAATGTGGCATGTCTGTTTTTAGTTTTTAAATTTTTTCATTACTTTACAAACAATGAAATTTCAATTTTCTTACTTCAGCACAAATGAATACTTAAATGAATAAAAAGAAGGAAGTTAAAGTTAAAAAATGTGTTGTAGACAGAAATTCGTAATTTTTTTGAAAATTGTGGATTTTGAATAATCGCAGTAAAATAGAAAACGGCGATTAACACCATTAGATTTCGTCGGAAAATTTCCTATAAGAATATGTAAAATTAATTTTTAGATGAGCGACACCAAAGTATAGTGCACGATACAGAGGTCTGGATCTTCTACTAATAAGAGTAATGTGTTAGACAAAGATGGAGAATCCAGAGGCGGATTGTTTGTTTTTCGCTTACTTGTACATTTAATAAATTATGCTGATTATTTCTTGATGTTTCTCAAAACCAATAAAATGTTTAATTCATTGAATACATTAATACGTAATCAATTGATATATGCATCCAATTTAAAATCTTTTACTTAGAGAAAAAACTCTGGTTCCTCTAAATTAAATTTGTAAGTCAAAAATAATCTAATTAAATATAATTCGAGAATTCGATAAATTATACAATAATTCTCCAGTGTTTCAATTTATTCTCACCCTCTTTACTGATAATTTTTCTCGTTTAATATGAAGGATACATAATTAAGTAAAATATTAAATTAATATAAATATACAATTTTATTTTATTTTTTCGATAACAAATTGATAACAATGTAACAATAAAATAAACACAGCCAAAGACGGCCAAGTCAAAATCACAAATGGCGAGTAATACAAATATATACATGTCGTTTAAAAGACATAACAATTGATGAACAAATGTTGTCAATATCATCTTCATCGCTTTCAGTATCACTGTCGTCACTTGAGTCATTAAGATTAATAATAAAAGGTTCGATATCATCTTGCAATTGATCAGCTTCCCAAAATCTTTTTTCTTCATTTACAATGTACCTATCATAAATTGTCCATTTTTCCTCGGAAATTTTTGAATATGCTTCACATATTATTGCACTATGTTAGTTGGGATTACATTAGATGGTAGTTACAAATACATTACAAGAAATGTAATTAGTATATGTCTTGAAATAAGATTACAGGAGTAGGTATAGTTATTATATCATTTCTTAAGTAATGTGAAAGGACTGCTGCTGGAAGTGCTCTGAACCAGGACACCGCGAGGAAAACTGCTCAAGTACTGACCTAAAATGCTTGAGTTGCGGGGTGGATGGACACAGATACGGACAGGGATTGTGCCCAATATATGCAAAAGCTCTGGAGGAGGCTCGAAAACAGTAGCTTTCACAATAATGCAACTAAATGCTGGAAGGAGCTGGGCGGCACAAGACCTCCTGCACGCCACAGCAAATATAGAGCACGCTGACCTACTAGCTGTGTCCGAACCATAGACTAAGTTACTGACAAGACAGGAATCCTATGTACCAGCTCGTGAAATGATGTTTGTAGCGCCATCTGACGTTGGAGATCAAGAACTAAATTTAGAGGGGTACGCGGGGCAGAGAAGAATTAGGTTTGTTTCCCTGCTATTGTATGGTTCATACCCGTACTATTCGAAAATTAAAGCACAATTTATATACAAATAAATTATTTTATTTTACAAATTCGGTACACAAAATTGCATATTATTATAATGTATTTTTTATTGTTAGCACATTTCGAATAAATTATTAATAATTAAGTCGAAATTCTAACAAATAAAAAAACATTATATTACAATAGAAACAGTTACCATAAATTAATTACATAAATATTAATTATCTAGTAAAAATAAATAACAAAGATTATAATAATTATCGCACCGTTACTATAGTACCATAATAAGTTTGGCTGAGTAAAAGTATAGTTATTTACGTTATAAGTCCGGTAGATGAGTTTTTACGGTACGAGTAAGATGTTTCCGAACGAGGCGACGAAGGAGCCGAGTTAGGAATTTCGAAACGAGTACCGTGAAAATCTACCGGACGAATGACGTACAACGTTTTATTTCATACCTGTGTTGCATTTTTGGACCAAAGTTTGCAAAGTTTTCTAAATACAATCAGGTCGTCTTGGTCTCAATACAAAAATTAAATTTCAGTCCGGAACAATACCGTAATGTTTCATTTTCCGGACTGAAATCAATCTCATAAAGAAGCAAATGCAACACAGTATGAAATAAAATATTTTACAGTGTCTGTATTTTAAATAGGTGTACCTGATATTATTTTATGTGCTAATCACTGGTATAATATATGATAAATAACAAAAGTATGATCTGTTAAAGCTATTACAATTTGTTAATTAAATAAAATACACAGTTTTGTAATTGTGTTTCATAATGGTTTCATACAAGAGCTGATAGTAATAAGAAAAAAATTATTTTTCTTCTTTATTTTTAAAATTGCACAAACATATGGGTGTATTTATTTTTAGAAGGTGTACGAGTATTATGCAAGAACTATTTACACTAAAAAATTAAATTATTTTTAGCTTCTAGAATTTGAAATAATTTAAAATAGAAAGGTCCACTACTCTATTCCTATATTTTTCATGTATCTCTGTGATACAAGATGTGAGATCATACAGTAATTACTTTTGTTCGTTATTTACGTAATTATTCATAAAAGAACATTATTGATTTTCTTATAAACATGAAAAGAAGAACTGATTTTATAATGAAAATCAAATCAATTTTTCTTTCTGTTTTAAGTATTGTACAACAGGGGTGTGAGATTATACTTAATTAACATTGAAGCAGGTGCTATCGTATTATATGTGAGATCATACATGTAATTATTTTTGTTAGTTATTTACATATGTTGTTATTCATAAAAGAACAATATTGATAAACATGAAAAGAAGAACTGATTTTATAATGAAAATCAAATCAATTTTTTCTTTCTGTTTTAAGTATTGAACAACAGGGGTGTGAGATTATACTTAATTAACATTGAAGCAGGTGCTATCGTATTATATGTGAGAACATATATGTAATTACTTTTGTTAGTTATTTACATATGCAGTTATTCATAAAATAACAATATTGATTTTCTTATAAACATGATATGAATAAATTTTGGTATCAGAAATATTAAGCATATTCTTATAGTTATTGATGGTTGTTTATTCAAATTGAAGTTAATTATGTATTTTCATACAATGACTATGAGAAAGTAATCGTTTTAAAGATTTGTTCAAAATTAGATTTACAAATATTTAGATGTACCTACTCTTGTAAGAGTATTGTATACGCGGGCTCAAAGTGAATTTTTTTATTTACTGGCTCGTTGTTCTTGGAGATAATAATTAGTATACAGTATCATCTAGCTTATGTTAAATATATCACAGGCTTAAAATAGTTTCCAATTTTTTTTATTTTATACTGGATCGTTGAGATACTGTTGATGATAAATAAATTTGTGTTTGGTATCATTTTGTTTAAGCTAAACATGCTGAACTACTCAAGATGATAATTAGTGTACGGTATTATTTTGATGGGGCATGTTAAATATATCACAGTCTTGAAGTAATTTCCAAGATTTTTTTATATGATGTATCGTTGATCAGCTGAAGATGATATTAGGTGTACGATATCATCTAGCTTATGTAAAATTAATCACAGACTTGGATAAATTTCTACGATTATGATCCACAAAGGATTGTTGAGCTCCTGCAGATGATATTTGTATTTGGCATAGTTATGAAACCGCGAAAATATACCATGAACCTGAAGGATTTCTTCAAGTTTGGGCCAACACAGGATGATATTAGTGTTTGGCATTCGTCTGTAGGTATTGAAGGTGATAATTAAGAGTCACTAAAGGATAAAGGATGGGTTTGGATAAGAAGTCACGATAGTATGTCATTTTAAAAATGGTAAACTAAAATGATAATCATTTCTTCGCAGACCTAAGAAATTTGTCAATAATTTCGTTAGGTCTGGAATCCTTGTTATTCATTTTCAAGTTTACCATTTTTATAAAATGACGTACTATTACAAAACACAACAAGTTGATGGTGTGAGCCTGAAGAAGAACGCCGTGCTGGGAACAAAAATCGGAAGGAATCGAGTATGTGGATTGGGTTAAACGGGTGAAGAAATCGGGAAGGTGGATAAGGAATGGAATCTGTCGGAAAATTTTGTCCTTTGCCTCATTCACTGCTTTAATAAAAGGTTCTGAAGGGTATTTAAGGCGGGGCTTGTCCTTAGAATACTCCTTCAGTCTAATTACATCATGAATACCAGTGCATGTATCAGTTAAAAGAAACTGCGTACACGATTGGCACTCATGATGCAAAAGTTTTTTTAATAAAAACCCAGCAATATAGGAGCCTACAAGTCCACACATTCTCTTCGCCATGTTTACAGCTGTGCTAAAGGGTGCTTGTGCTGAAGTAGTTGGTAGGATGTCGGGTTCGGGGTCAGTTGAAGTGGATGGTATGTCGGCTGCAAGGGTTGTACTAGGAGGTGGAACTTCTGATTCCACCATGGAAAGAAGGACATCGTAGTAAAATAGGAATCGATCGCCATCATCCTCACAATTTGATCCAGAGCAACTTTTGACGGTGTTGTTTAAGACACTAGTCTTATATGCACTAGCAAATTGAGAGGATGTAGGACGGGTATTACTTCCACACAATCCCCTAATACCACTGTAGTAATTTTCGAGAGGATCTTGATTTAAACACCTGGTACCCAAATATTTAAATCCGATGTCTGACAAAAATTTCCACAATAACTCGACATTGCGAAGAGTATATATAAACAGACGCGCACTCCCTGGACTAGCTACCTTTTTATTATGTTCGTCGTAAAAAACTAACCCGTCAAGGATAGTTTTCGCGGACTGCCAAAAATCTAAGTGAGGCGACTTGTTGGTAAGCCTACTACCCAACGGTTTTGCTGATGTAAAAGTAGAATTCATGGAATCAAATAGATCATTCATGAAATCAACGAATTCTGCAGTATGCAATCCGTCAATAATCCCGTGATGTGAAATAAGTTCCAAACACATCCTGGTAGTGTTGCTAAAGATCTGCGCTGCAGTCTTGACGCGCATTTTTTCACGATGAGACGGTTCCACGTGCCTCCGTGTCAGTTTTGACATTTTGGCAGTTGGAAGCATCCCATCCTGAAAATAAACATGCTTTATGTCAACCCACTTCGCAGTTTTGTGATCCCCGAATACAATGTTCCTATCAATAAAACTATTCCTCATGCATTTAACGAAATGCGGAGCATCGAATAGATGAAAAATTTTATTAGTATCAACATTGTAGACGAAGTCATTAGGATCTCTTCCACTTTCACGGGTCAGTAATCGGATTGCTCCCACATTCCAAGAGCCGGCATCACTAACGGATGCAACGACTTTGAATTTCGTTCGTTCATGAATTGCTCTAATTACATCACTGATCAACGTCTTTAGTATAAAACGATTCGCGCAGCTTCTCGTGAAGTAGAAGGCAACGGGTTGCTTCCACCTCTTTCGAAGCCCACGAATCATAAATACTAAAGCATGATCAGCAATGACTTGACTTGATTCTTCCCCCACATCAACAAATCCATTAACACGACATGTATTCTTACCAACAACCAAACTAAGATTTTTAGCTATTTCCATCTCGTCGAACATAAGAATACAATATCTATCCAGCTCATTCATACTCTCAGACACGCTATTCAAGTACCTAAACACACGCTCGTTAATGCCAGGTTTTAAATTAAAATTACTCGATACCTTTCGTAAAGTCCGTGTTGAGGGCAAAGTCAAAAGTTTCTGAAGATACCGGTAGCATTTAGGAGAATGTTTAAAGATAGAAAGGAACATGGATTTTTCTTGGATTGTGTATCGGCGGGCTTTTTTGTTTTTTTTGGAAATTACGGAGTTGAGATAGAAGGAACATTTTAAGGGTTTTTGGTAAATTTTGAAGGTTATTAATGAAGTCGGTAGGATTGCGAGGTATTGAATGGAGTTTTTGGTTAAGGGTAACACGACGTCTTTTCAAGACTGCCACTGCCCCGTCAGCTTGTTGTAGCTTTGAGAACATGAACTTCTTGCGAGGAGAAAGGTGAGTTTTTCGGGTTACCCCAAGATCTTGTAACCGTACTAAAAACAAACAAATAAAACAATCATAATTCATCGTTGCTTAATAATGTTATGTAAGTATAAATACATACCACTGCGAGGAGTCTGCGTCATTTCTAATTTCCGACGTTTTGGCGTTGTGACAACGTCATCTGCCTGGTCCCTTAATCTTTTCTCTCCCGATTGTGGCGTCCGGGGTCGCTTGGCAGGTGTCGTCTCCAGATTACACGAATCTGAAGATGGTCGCTTGGAGGGTGTCTTGCAGAGTATAGGGACCAAAGCAGACGACGTTGTTTGGTCAATCTCCTGTGTCGGGGTCACAGGAGATAGAATGGTTGGTGGAGTTACCAAGGACGACGACGATGGTACAATTGTGATGTTCAGATTTTCGGGAGCTTTGAACAAAAATGATTTATGTATTATCAATTTAGTGCGGATTATATGCATTTGCATATATTGTATTATTGTGCATATTAGTATTTTTTTTACAAATGTATGCATTTCATACAAAAATAGATCAAAATATGGTGTAATTTTTTTGCATATTTCAATATTTTTTGCATATATTTATTAAAAATGAATATAACTGCATATTTTGTACCTTTTAACCCGAAATTTCAATTTTTTAAATAAATTTTATACATATAAATAAATTAATAAAATTTGATACCAACTATAGTAGTTTATACATTTATTTTAATAAAAATAGGTAGGCACACAAATCGTATTCCAGAAATTATACGTTGTTTTGTTTATTTTATATGATATTCTTGTGCATTGTTGACAAAATGTAGTATTTTTCTGATTTATAAAAATAAATTATTAGTAAAAATGAATAAAATTATGTTGCATATCTGCATATGCATGCATATATTTGTAAAATATTGCATATTTGTTTAATTTTGTGCAAAAATTGAGCATATTTTGGGCTTTTTTCAATTCATATTGCATTCATATTTTGATCATATTTGCCTGCATATAATCCGCACTCTAATTATCAATAATGTTACATAATAAATTTAAACCAAATAAATACCTTCCACAATGGGATCAGGTTCGGCGTTCCGATTTAGAGCCTTTTTTTCCACCGTGGTGAAATGGTGACTCTGAAAATGCAGGCCACATATCCCATATCCTGTCGAGCCGTTTAATTGTGACCTTTTTTTCTCCCGAAGATCACACCTTCCCAATAAATGCAACCATCGAAATCGTCTGTCGTCGTTCCTTGGCAACGAAAATATTTTCCCACGATCACCTGGCTGGCGATCATTTGTGGGGCAGTTCGCCACCACACATTTGCGACTCTCACGCTACAATTTAATATATAATCAGCAAATACCGAAAAATGTTATAAATAATATATTTAAAATAATTAATACTTACAGAACTCATCGCACCAACTGCAAATACGCCTCTTCTGCTGTGCTGCTTCCACAACACCGCACAAAACACGCGACACAATCACACAAAAACAAAAATAATAATAACTTAAACGAAAACAAATACACGAAAAATAACAAGAACAACAAATAATAACAGTAACAATAATAATAACAATATATAACGTAATTGCAAACTGCTCAAAACACAAGTTGACACAATCAAAATGGTGACAAATATGAACCATATGGACATGAACAATAAGGAACACAGTAGAAAAGGAGCGAGATAGTACAGTGGCGTTATCTTGTAACAGTAAAACGTAAAAAATGGTACATACAGCGCCGCGATAAGTTGGAGATCAGAACTACTTTCGTTTAAAAATTGTTTCATGGCGGGTTATTGCAGATTCAGCCGGTTGATCAGGTCCGAACCCAACGTTAAAATAGGGGATGACTGGTACGCCGACAGTAAGACAGATGCAGCCATCAAAATTATAAACAAGAACATAGCACCGAATGAACATGGGAGAGGAGAGGGGTATGTATGGATCAGGATAGAAGCGACAACTGTGTATAGCTGCTATTTCTCCCCAAATAAGAGGGACGACGACTATGTCCGTTTCCTGGAAAACATTGAAGCCTCAATCAGAAGCACAAGCCCAGAAAAACTCATAATAACTGGAGACTTCAATGCTGCAGCCACGGAATGGGGCAGCAAGAAAACGGATCGAAGGGGCAGAATTACGCTGGACTGTGCTGCAACTTTAGACCTCGTAATTCTAAACGATGGCACCGCAACCTTCGAACGAGGGAACTCGATGTCGCATATCGACCTCACCTGGGCAAATACCCGAGCTGCTGCTGAAAGAGTGACGTGGAAAGTTCTTGAAACAGAAAGCCTCAGTTTGCATAAGACAATAAAAATAGTGTGCAAAGGCACCGAAATAACTAAAACCAATATCTTCAATGGATGGAACCTGCGGCTTTTAAACCAGGAACTGCTGACGGAAGCAATAGAAGAGAAAATAAACGAGAAATGTCAAACTGCCAAAGAGCTGGCCACAGCTCTTAAACAAATTTGCAACAAAGCAATGCCAAAAAAGAATACACCCAGACGTCCGCCAGTTTACTGGTGGCCGGAAGAATTTGCATCTTTGAGGAAAACAGCGCTCAAAGCTCGAAGAATGTATCAGCGCAAGTTAACAGCATTACCACCCGAGGAATGCCAAGAAGAAAAAACCACAGCAAGGCAGGAAAGAAAAAAACTACGAGACGCGATTGCGACATCAAAAAAACATGGATGGGATAAAATATGCGACGAATTAAATCAAGACATATGGGGACAAGGATACAAAATTGCTGCCAGCCGGCTAAAAGTAAGGGAACCTCTTCTACCCATCCTGGAACAACAAGATTTGGAGAAGATAATCCAGACACTTTTTCCAAGCGACAACAAAATAAATTGGATCCATAAAGACAATGGAGGTACGATACCCCCCATTAAAACAGAGGAGGTGATAGCAGCCGCAGGCAAATTGCGGGACAAAAAAGCACCTGGACCGGACAATGTACCGCCGGAGATAATTAAAAAAGTAATTACTGAGAAGCCGGAACACATTGCAAGAATATTAAATAAATTACTGGAAAATGGAACCTTTCCAGAAGATTGGAAAACCGCAAAACTAATTCTGATCAAGAAACCCGGGAAACAGACAACAGACCCATCCAGCTACAGACCTTTATGTCTTCTAGATGGTATGGACAAAATCTTTGAATACGTCATACGAGACAGACTAACTAAGGCCCTGGAGAGTACAGAAAATCTCTCAGAACAACAGTACGGTTTCAGAAAAGGGAAAAACACGGTTCAGGCGATACAGAGAGTAATTCAGATAGCCGAAGAAACCAGGCAAGGCAGTTGGAGAAAAAAGAAGATGTGTGCCCTGGTACTATTCGATATTAAAAATGCCTTCAATACGGCAGGATGGCGAGCGATAGTCAGAGACCTTAGAAGAAGAGACATCCCGGCTTACCTATTAAACATAATAATGGATTACCTGACGGACAGAAAGATAACGACGGTTGGAAAGGAGGGACATAAACTGCACATTATTTGGAAGGGAGTACCACAAGGCTCGGTATTAGGACCCACTCTGTGGAACACAATGTATGACGGAATCCTAAAGATCGAACTGCCAGAGGGTGTAACGCAACTGGCCTACGCGGATGATCTAGCGATAGTCGCTACTGCAAGCACCCGAGAAGACCTGCAACGGAAGGTAAACACGAGCTGCTACGAGATTAGTAGATGGATTGAAGAAGCAGGGCTTCAACTAGCTGCTGAAAAAACGGAAGCCATCATGCTGACGGGCTGGAAGAAAGCCGGCAACATCAGCTTCAGTGTCGGAGGGAAAACAGTTACGTGCAAGAAAAAAGTAAAATACCTAGGAGTCACTATAACATCAGGTTTAAACCCAGGTATGCACATAAGAACAGAGACAGAGAAAGCAAGCAGGCCAACGATGGCTCTAGCAAGGCTAATGCCTAACATTGGAGGCCCGGCAGCCAGTAAAAGGAAACTGCTAGCCCATGTTGCAAACTCTATTATGTTATACGCAGCGCCAGTATGGGTAATGAAAATGAAGAACACACACCGAAACACCCTCGCTGCGACGCAGAGAAGAATGGCCCTAAGGGTGTGCTCAGCGTACCGGACAGTTTCTCTGGATGCCGTCCAAGTCATCTCAGGAATACCGCCCATAGATATTATAGCAGAATCTAGACTCATACCTGGGGTAAAAGAATTAAAAGAAAAAGAGATACTGGCCAAGTGGCAAAACAGATGGGACAGCGGTACAAAGGGCGCTTGGACCAGAAGGCTTATCCCCCAAATTGAACCATGGGCGCATAGAAGACACGGAGAGGTATCATATCAGCTAACCCAAGCACTGACCGGACATGGCAGTTTCAGGTCATATTTAAAGAAGATAAAGAAACAAGAAGAAGACTCCTGCAAACATTGCAATACACCCGAACCTGACACAGCAGAACACACGCTTTTTAACTGCAGCAAATGGCATAAAGAACGGGGAGAAATGGAAGAGAAAGTGGGGAAAATAGACCCTAGCAATATAATAGCAACAATACTAAGCAGTGAAGAATACTGGCAGCACATCGACAAATACGTAGTTACGATAATAAGTGCCAAAGAAAAAGGCGAAAGAGAACAGGAAACGTAAATATACAATCACAGACAAGAAACAAGAAATAGGAAGAAATCACCTTTAAACTGGTCACCCTGAAGTAATGCGCAAGCGGTTCCAAGGTGATGCAGTGAAACTTTTGGAGGGAAGGGAGTTTAGTGGGTTAAAGTCCCACACTGTAATTAACCAAAACGGGGCATCCACTACCCCTCGGGGCAAGATGTCGGACGTGCATGACGCATTCTCCAACCCTCACAAAAAAAAAGTAATGTGAAATAAAGCTTATAATATTTTCAAACTGTTTCATAACTGCTGGCTTCTTTTCCCATCGGCACCACTCCACCGCTATAAGATTTACAACCCTATACTAACATTTCATTATGAAATTTAACACTGCAAACTAAATGTGTTAAAGCATGAAAACTGAATGGTGTACCATGAAACAATGTAAGTGTAAAACTGGCAACAAGGCCGAGTTTATCTCCATAAGAATAACATTGCCTATCTCTGCCATACTGCCAAAACTTGTGATTTTCACTATAGGTAAAGGCAAAGGCATCATGAAAATAAATCGATGTCGAGATTATTGTCATTAACCACGTTTAGAACCTATTTTGACTATTTATCAAAAATTCTGCTGAACATAAAATTTTAATATTTTGTATTAGGTATACCTACGTTTTAGTAAAAACCGAAATGGCAAAAATTGTATAAAATAGTGCGATACAATTTGACGTACGATACGTGAAAAATGAACCTTCATTTTATAATAGGTAGGTACCTGTTTATTTGATATTTTTTCTATATCTTCTACCTACAGCTACAACTAATGAAATAACGATTTTCTTTTATTTTACCTACTACGATTTGGAAATCAAAACATATAGGCTACTTTAGATCACCCGTTCCCCCCGAATATCTCGCGAAAAACAAAACGGATTGAGAAACAAAAAAAAGTTCTATCGAATGGCACCAAATGAAAGTTCCTCCCTCACTATCTGGGGGAGAAGGGGGTCGCTTCGTTATCATAAATGGTAACCCCCAGTTTTATTACAGAATCGGATTCCGTGATATAAAAAATGAAGTTTTGTCTGAAAAAAATTTTCGGTTTGCGAAAATTGACAACAATTCTCAAGAAAAAATAATTTTTTCTTGAGAATTGTTTTGTTTTTCGCGAGATATTCGGGGGGTACGGGTGATCTGAAGCACCCGGTAGAAAATTAATTTTAAAACAAAAGAAAATTAAATAATGTTATAACGATGTCATAATCACTGGCAGATAATAAGATACGTCTATAGTATATTGTGCAACTAGGGACGAAAGTGCCGGAGAACACTTTTGTCTCGAGATGCACACGTTATTTTTTTCAATACCTGCACCGAAAAGCAATTAGAAGTTGAAGAAAGGGATGAACCGGATGATGATATGATAACATTGAAAAAATGTATAATAATTCCATAAAATAAATAAAAATAATATAAATAATCAATTTAGGAATCCCGCATAAAGCGGGAGCCGCTACAAGCGCGTGATTTCAAAAAAACTTTTAATATTTTTCTGTTGATATTATTTTTACTTCCTTGTACGAAGTAAGGAAGTATTGTAATCGCGAAAAATTTCGGTTCTCAGATTTTGACGGAAATATCCGTTTTGACCTTTTCTAAATCCATTATGACTAGTTTCGACGTGACGTCTGTACGTACGTACGTACGTACGGACGGACGGACGTATGTGTGTCGCATAACTCAAATACGGTTAGACGTAGAAAGTTGAAATTTTGTATTTAGGACTGTTATAGCATCTAGTTGTGCACCTCCTATTTTTGGTTTCAGTCTACAAACCGGAAGTAGTACTTTTTTTAAATATTTCGATAAATATTTAATTTAAGACAATTTTTTTTATTTTAAATGAAAGATTATGTGATTATTACCTAAAATCGGTATTTTATAAATATTTTTGTATCTGGTATCATTTAGGAATAATTAAAGTATATATTTTTAATTTAGTATTTCTTTATCTTGTAGTCCATGATCGATTAACATTTGTTACTACGTAAAATTTAAATGATTATGACATGACAGTGACAATAGTAAAATATGCTTTATATCTTCTTCTGCAGTTTAAATAAAATGACTAAAATATATTTGTGAGTATACTAGTATAATAAGTTAAAAGAATTTTTTATATTATTCTACATTTTAGTTATTAAGAAAAGTATGAACACACAAGGCGTACAAGGAAGTCATGTGGTGTCCACGTCAGATTTTTTTATGATTCACTTCCAAACATACTCGTACACTATACAACGCTTACATAAATCAACGGGAAAAAACATAATAAATATAAATAAATAATTGTATTGTTTAGGTACTTTATTTTTATATAAATTATATTCAACCAGAACTCGCAAAAATATATATTTGTAGAAAAATTTGCAGCTAATTTATATAAAAATTGTGTTAGTTTTATAGAATTTCATTGAAATTAAAATATTTTGCTTTATCAGTAAATAAGAAATTATTTTATTTACTCCTAATGTCCTAATGTACAATTTACATCAATCTAAAAATATTATTAAGACTATCTGGGTAAGTATGGATACCGGAATGAAAACACCGTTCATGAATTTGTGAAGCCGAATAAAGTTCTGTGTGCGATGCATTCAAACTCTGGTTTGTTCAAAAATTGGCCACGTTTTTACATAGAGGGCTTGTAACGCAGTCTTAACGTAGTTACGTAGTAAATATCGCTGGCGCGGCGACTTTACACGAGAAGTGCCGAATATATCTGTTCGGATTCGGGAGACGAACATCGAACATGCCGGCGTGGTCGTGTTCACTATTCTACTGTTCATGTTCACTTTCACTCACTGCTTTCACTTCAGTTAAGAGATACATTCATGCTCACGCGCATGTTAGCTCTGTGGATGACGTCACGTTCGAAGCAGATATTCGAACTCATAATATTGTTTGTATGTATATTAGAACTTTTAGGGCATTTTATTCTGAATTTGAGATAAATAAGTGTTGTAATTATAATAAACAATTTCTGTGATCATATTTTAATAAGCCGTATAAAGTTTTCTCAATGTAATAATACAAAATAAAGACAATATTATATGTTAGCTGGTCACAATTCAAAAATAACTTAAGTAAATGTTTTTTTTTTTTTTTTTTTTATCCCCATTAAATTTACAATCTGTCATTTGTTGACAATAAGTAAATGTTATTATATTATAATTTAAAATTGTTTTACATAAATGTGATGTTATGTACTAAATCTAAACGATAAATCTAGTGGGTTGTGTCTTTTTAGTCTATAAATGTCCATGCTGTTATCTAGCAAATTAACTGCACTTTGGTTTGGGTGCACTTCTAATCTTTTTAAATATTTTTCACTGCACTTTTTAATTTCTTCTTTAATTGTATTTATTTTTAGATCACTGTGTATGACACTATTTTTTACATACCAGGGGGCATCTATTATAGTTCTTAATGTTTTTGATTGGAAACGCTGGATAATGTCGATGTTGGAGTCGCTAGCTGTTCCCCATAGCTCTATTCCGTAGGTCCATATTGGTTTGAGTATTATTTTGTATAGTAAAATCTTATTTTCCGTTGAAAGCTTAGATTTTTTGTTAATCATCCAGTATATTTTCTTCAGTTTTATTCCTAGTTGTTTGCGTTTAATTTTTATATGTGTAGCCCAGATTGATCTGCGTTCTAGATGCATACCCAGGTATCTAACTTTATTTTCTTGTGGTATTGGTTGGTTGTTTAAGGAGTTTCGATACCGATTATCTATCTAGGGGATCTAAACAAAAATCTATTGTATTTCTGCAGAGTGACAACTTCTACCCACTAAATTTTGTTGTAAAAAACACCGAAAATATAAAAAATCTTATAGCGAAATATATTTGTTTATACATATTTTATTACTATCTTTCAATTAAATTGTATTTTTAAGTCCTAAAGATTTTATATTTTAAAATTCATAATTTTAAAAATCAATGGAAAACACGGCAACAGTGCTAGTATTTTAGCTGCTTTACGTTGACTGTTGGCTGCAGTGATTCTAACCTAACTGTCAAGTGTTGTCAGATAGTAAATGCAATAGCTCATAATAATTGTTCTTTTGACGCTCCAAGATTAATGCAAGCTATAAGAAATGAGAACTTAATTGATAGTTTTCGTCCAGTCATTCATTATTTCCAAGACACTTTAAAATTATTTAAAAACATTTCCTGACAATTGTTAGAAATTCATCTTTCTGTTTCAGAAATAATTAGTAATGGGGAAAGCTTTGATCAAGTATATGACAAACGTACACAAAAGATACAGATATTATTATTTCTACTGTACAGCCTTTAAAAAGAGTCAGATCTTCTGGAATGATTAAAAGATTAGCGACATTTGGAATTAGTTACGAAATAATTGCAAACAAATTTAGTGATCATGGACCCGTCATGTCCCTTGTAGAGTTTTTAGTAGATGAACACGAATAATTCTTACTCAAATAGTTCTTCCTACTTATTTTCGATAGTTTCGTAACGGTGTTTGTATGCGCATTGCGAAAGTGTGTCCAATTTCCTAAAAATGACTTGTGTATGTGTATTTTATTTGTTGTGAAAATATAAATATAATATCATTTGTTACAAACTTTATAAAATAATATGCTTCAACATAAACGCACTCTTACTTTCCAACAGTATTTTAAATTTCGCGCCAATCTATGATTTGCGACGTTGCCGTAGTTATCGCTCTTTTAGTTATGTGTCACGTTTTAAATTTTATTTATTTGAATAACTCAATAACGGTGTGGAAGAATCCACTGAATTTTAGTTTCATGATTTATTAATGTCTGATTTATAATTACTGTAAATCTCTTTCTGGTGGTATTATTTTTATAGATTATACAGCCCTTTAAAAATGTATTCTCATTTACTCCCATGTAAAACAGAAATTTTTAAAAATTTATTTTTAAAAAACGGTGTGGACGATTGATTTGAAATTTTCACAGTGAACGATAAATACATCCATCTTCAACTTGTAAAATTTTCAGATGAATGGTAATATTTTCAAAAACGGTATCGAACCTCCTTAAGTTGACGGGTGGACATGTTTGTCGCCGTGTTGTGAACGTTACGTGTGTAGATTTAGATTCGTTTACCTTTATTTTCCATTTTTTAAGCCATAATTCGATTTCTATCAGGTGTTCTTGAAGTTTTCTTGATGCATTTTGTGGGTCTACATCAGTAGATAATATTGCAGTGTCGTCAGCAAATGTTGCGACTGTAGTTTGGACGGATGTAGGAAAATCTGCTGTATATATGAGGTATAAAATAGGGCCTAATACGCTACCTTGCGGGACGCCAGAGTGAATTGGGAGTAAATTGGAGTATTCACTTTGAAATTTTATTTGAAAGTATCTCCCCGTCAGATATGATTCTATAATCTGATACACATTGTGCGGTAGAGTTTTTTTGATTTTATAAAGAAGTCCTTCTTAAGTAAATGTAAGTTATAAATACTGATGCAATGTTATGAAGTCTAATTTTATATTTTATTCATTGATATTTGTTATTTGCTATTTGGTTATAAATTCAAATTTGAAATATACCTAGATAAGGGAAGGGCCCATTTATTTAAAGTAAAAGTATATGAATTTGGAAAATTGTGAGAAAACTGGATTTGATAGACTTGCATTTATTAGTGAGTTCGTGAAAGGACAAGAGATATTATATTAATTTTTTTTCGTTAGAGTAATTTTTCGGCATTTCAATTTCTCGAAAATAGTTGTAGGTAAGGTAATTGAAGGTATTTAATTTTTTTTCTAAATTTGTTAAATACCTACCTACCGTTTAATTTCTCCATAAAAGACAAATTTAAAAATTGCAATACATAGGTAGACGGGTAATTTAATAATTTATATCAGATTGAAATTTTCAGAATAATACCTAATTATTGATTTCTTCGGAAAATTCCCGACTCCTGAAATTATCTGTGATGCTTTGTGAAACTTGCGTTATTTATTGACGTTAAATAGAAAACAGTTTTCTTTAAAAATCTCGAGTGGTGTTTACGAGTTATTTTAAATATAACATTTCACGTTTAATAATAACAAAAATAATCTATAGTCTCATTATCGCTGTTGTTTTCATTTCTGTGTCATAATTATAATTATGCAAAAAGATTAGCTAATATTTTTTTATGCAAAATAGATAATTAGGTATTGTAATTTCTTCAGGGCGTAAGTTTCTAACAAGTCATAAATGGATATTCTTTCAATAAATTAAGGAAATTCAATTACCATTTTTATATTCTTTCCAAATACCACTCTAATTTTTCAATTTATTATTAAATTTTGTTTCAAATATAAATTCTTCAAATCAACTAATTATTCAAAGATAAAATCAAGCTGTTGATTCTCATGATTTTTCTAGGTAAGTACCTACAAAACAAATGTTGATGTTGATATTAAAATTTACCAGATTAACTTTTAAAAAGAAAGGTACAAAAAATAACTTATATTATGTGTAAGTATTACATTTTGGTCGAATTCAAAATAAAATGAATGAAAATAAAGAATTTAAATTTGAACCTAAATCTTAGTGCAAACACATAATAAGCAATTAAATAATTTTAAATTGATAGATAGTGTTACCATTATTTTAATCTTTTATCATTGTTGACAGCGTGCAACAAACCACTGGCAGATAAATTTCCATTTTTGTAAAATGTTATTTATTTTATTTCAGTACATTTTGATATTTTATTATAATACAACATTTTAAGCAACACCACATGTTGAGGTTGTTGATGATAATTGCAAATTAAAAGTCAAAACTCAAAAAAAGCCTGAAAATCAACGTCAAAACATCAAAATCGACAAAGAACTGTGTATAAAATTGTTACTCTTGCTTCGAATGTGACGTCATGCGCGGAAGTGAACGAATTTGAGTTCTCTAGTAATAGACCATTGATTATGTCATATAGAAAGGAACTAAGACGTTCACGGGTTTTTATTGCAGGAATCGTTCAATGGGTTATAAAAGAAGAAGAAATTTCATACAGAAACAGTGTGATTCAAGAACCTGGAAATTAAAATTCTGAATTTTGAAAAAATTCTTTCGGTTCCGTGACCACTATGTTCAGTACTTAATACCATAAAATAAAGTTATGAATCACCCAGTAGGTAAGTATAACTATACTGATGGTGTGATGAGTCTAAGTATGTGAGGCTGCCACACCCAAGTTGAGTAAAGCTGTGATGGATATATTGTCACATTATTACCTGTTAGACTGCGAAAAAAAGCCAAGTTCAAATGGCCATATCTCGGTCAATTTTGAATCAAAAAAATATTTCAGCCCAGCAAATTTAATCTACTTTTTTTAATCTTAAGCAATGCCTATACCTATCTCAGCCCAAAAAAAAGATACAGGCGGAAAAGCAAAAAAACTCAAAAAATCGAAATTTCGGCTGTTTTTTCCAAGTTTGTTTCGACTGTTTTGGCATGGAATTTTTTTTAATATTTGTAAAATACTAATCCGATGGGAAATTTAATTATCTACAAACAGTTTTATATACAATATGTCGAAATTTTGCTCTGTTTACGAGATATATTGAAAAAACCAATAGGGGTGCTTTTTCACCCCTATCTACAATTTCCACCCTCTAATTTAATAGCACTCCGCGGTTTTTTCTTCTTTTATAACCCATTGAACGATTCCTGCAATAAAAACCCATGAACGTCTTAGTTCCTTATTGCCCTGTTTTTTAAGACATAATCAATAGCCTATAAGCATACCGTGTCTATGTGTATCGTGGTTTCAATGTACAAACCGGAAGTAGTACTTTTTTCAAATATTTTGATAAATATTTAATTTAAGACAAATTTTTTATTTTAAATGAAAGATTATGTGATTATTACCTACAATCGGTATTTTATAAATATTTTTGTATCTGGTATCATTTAAGAATAATTAAAGTACTTATATATTTATAATTTAGTATTTCGGTATCTTGTAGTCCATGATCGATTAACATTTGTTACTACCAGGCACCTGACTGCTAAATGATTATTTGTTTACCTAATTTTTAGTTCAATGCTGCACCAATGTTTAGCGCTAGTGTCGCATTCATGTGTGATTCGTGATTGTTCTTTGAATAGCGTCAAATTTCAATGTACATCAGTTGGCGATGATAACAATCAAATTAATATATTTGTCAAATATAAAATTGTAGCAACAATAACAGTTTCAATTAATAAATGATATTGACTACAATCACGCAGTATTATTTAATTATTATTATGTAAGTGTTTTATGATTGTGACCTGACAAATGATGTGAAATGTAAGTATAAACATATTAGCAAAATAATATTAAACTATGTTTTAAATTTATTATAGTGTTTAATATTTATTGGTATTTTTAATTTTTATAGAACGTGAAATGTGCTCATGCTGAGTTTGGTATACAAATACTTGAGATAAAAGATCGAAAGTTATTTTGCTTTCCACGATCACTACGACTTCGCCATCAATGGCTAGTTAACATGAGGCGCGAAGATCTTCTACATTTAAGTTACCAGCAATTGTTCGATCGAGGGTTTTGTGTTTGCTATTTACATTTTGCTGATGAACAGTTTCAGACTATCAGCAAAACGAAATTAAATTTTGGTCAAGTACCGCATAAAATAGGTATGAATTTTCAATACAAATATTAATTAAAATAAAATTATTTAAGAGAATATATTTATTCTAAATAATAATTTTGTATGCAGGTTCATCAAGCAGTAAATATGTATTGCCTGCAACTCCGGAATTTGAAATCCCTGTGCCTGTAACCTGTTTCTACAACCTTTGTTCCTACAACCCCTGAGACTCCTGTTCCTACAACCTTTGTTCATGAGACCTCTGTTCCTACAACCTTGTCCCTATGTCTCCTGTTCCTCCAACCTTTGTTCCTGTGTCTCCTATTCCTACTGCCCCTGTTTCTCCAACCACTGTTCCTGCAATCCGTGCACGAAGAATTCCGCGCTAAGGTATGTATATACTCGTAATTTTAAAAAATTATTTCAAATCAATTACTTTTTATTTATTTATTTAGAATATGTAAACTCAATATTCGGTTTAGTAGTAAAGACCTTAAAGTTTATCTTTATTTTATTTATTTTTTAATG
The DNA here is from genome assembly GCA_947534325.1 of Agonum fuliginosum. Classification (NCBI taxonomy): domain Eukaryota; kingdom Metazoa; phylum Arthropoda; class Insecta; order Coleoptera; family Carabidae; genus Agonum; species Agonum fuliginosum. Next base: position 20,142,457 of record OX384029.1, on the reverse strand, counting down.
TTATATATTTTTTATATACCTACTTGTTATTTGTTGATAATTTATATTCATAGTGTAGCAGGGTAGGTACTAATTGAAAGTATGTGCATAATAATAAATATTAGTTATGAAATTATGTTATTATATAAGTACTTACTTTATATTATTTGTGTAGTTATTAGGTATATTATGTTATACAATTAGTTGCACAACGTAAAAAAGAAAAAAAAATTGAATCCAAAATTTTATAACTATGCTCAATATTATAATACCTAACTATATCTACAATAAATATACGTACTTTATAATTTTCGTGTCATTTAATTGGAGAAAGTTTATTTAATGAAAATGAATATTAAATTAAGTTTAGTAAATACGCAAACCCTGCCGATACCACAGATCCAAACCTCATTAGTTCAATGCTGCACCGCCTAGTAGCGCTGCTAATTGTTTATCATTATTTTATCCCTTACTGTCCTATCTGGAGTTTGATAATTTGTGGTTACTACGTAATAGTTAAATGATTATGACATGACAGCAAGGAGGATCATGACAGTGACAATAGTAAAATATGCTTTATATCTTCTTCTCCAGTTTAAATAAAATGATTAAAATATATTTGTGAGTATAGTAGCAGAGTAGTAGTACTTATATATTAATATATTTGTATAATAAGTTCAAAGAATAAAGTCAGATTTTTTTATATTATTCTACATTTTAGTTATAGAAAAGTATGAACAGGCGTAGGAGGAAGTCATGTGGTGTCCACGTCAGATTTTTACCTCTCGCCTAAAGAGGTATAGGGATCGTGAAAAAATTCGATGTCGAGATTTTTGTCAATAAGCACGTTTTAGCACCTTTAGAACCTATTTTGACTATTTTCACGATGATGTGTGTGTATGTGCGCCTACTATAGTCTTTCGTTCTGATTCATTATCTCAAATTCTACTGAACATAAAATTCTAATATTTTGCAATATACATTTGTATATGTTAATGAAGAGCTGATTAGATTTTGGTAAAAATCTGCCAACCGGAAATGGTATTTTCTTGAAGCATTTTAACATTTTTTGCAAAAAAATCTGTTGTGGCCAGCACATAACCTCCCGCCTTGACACTGTAATATGTGAATTTGGTTTTTGTTAGGCTACTTTTTGTAATTTATTTTATAGTTCTTCAAGCAACGTACCGATTTCGATTGACATTGAAATCAAATTAGCTCTTTGTGGATACAATTTTTATTTTATTATTACCATATTACATTATCCAGTTAATAATGAATCGATGATGCTTCTTGACTGGATACGTTTAATGGAAGGATAAAAACTTACTGGAATTGAGTCAGTTTTCTATTTATTAAATTTCGGCTACTATAGTTACTAAATTTCAAACCCAGTTATTAATATTTATTTCTTTACAAATGGTGCCACTAAAATTTCAGAAACTGTGTATACGTCTGTTCATCTGTCACATTGACATTTTCATTTTTTTTCCTATATTATAATTTACAAATCGTGGTAGGTAAAATTACACATTTTTGAAAAATAATTTTCATTTATTGGTAAGAGATATAGAAAAGATGTTAAATAAATATTGTAAGAGAGGTAATTTGTTCTTTCAAATGTCGCATGACAAATTGTAATTATCGCAGTATTTCCTATATTTTTTGCAAAAAATGTTAAAATGCTTCAAGAAAATACCATTTCCGGTTGGCAGATTTTTACCAAAATCTAATCAGCTCTTAGCATGTATAATGCAAAATGTTATAATTTTATGTTCAATAGAATTTGAGATAATGAATCAGAACGAAAGACTATAGTAGGCGCACATACAGACAAACGGACACACACACACACACAGACATCATCGTGAAAATAGTCAAAATAGGTTCTAAAGGTACTAAAACGTGCTTATTGACAAAAATCTCGACATCGAATTTTTTCACGATCCCTATACCTCTCTAGGCGAGAGGTAAAAAAAATCTGACGTGGCCGTTACAATACCTCTCGCCTTGACATTGAAGTATTATTATTTAACCTCGTATTTAACCAAATATTAAGCTTTAATTAGGTAATAAATTATATATTTCACAAATCTAATCAGCTCTTAGTTTAATATATTATTTTATTTTATAAATACCATATTTACATAAAACTCTGCCCAGTTAATATCTATACTATATCCAACATTTCAAAATTCTACACCACACTCTACACATGCCCTACACCACAGAGAAACCTCCTTGCCACAGACATCTGTTTATCTGTCACATTGACAATTTTATTTTTGTTTTAAATTTTATTTCTATTTCGGGATTCAAAAATCGTGGTAGGTAAAATTATATATTTAAAAAAAATATATTTCTTTATTGGTTAAATATATAGAAACAAGTAAGATTAAATATTGTACAATGTAATTTCTTCTTTCATGTGTGGTATGTCAAATTATAACAATCGCATTATTTTATACAATTTTTGCAAAAAATGTTATAGTGCTACAAGAAAAGTACCATTTCCGGTTGGTGGATTTTTACCAAAATCTTTTCAGCTCTTCATTAACATATATAAATGTATAATGCAAAATATTAGAATTTTATGTTCAGTAGAATTTGAGATAATGAACCGGGACGAAAGGCTATAGTAGGCGTACATACAGACTTTCATACACACACACACACACACACAAAATAGGTTCTAAAGGTGCTAAAACGTGCTAATTGACAAAAATCTCGACATCGAATTTTTTCACGATCCCTATACCTCTCTAGGCGAGAGGTAATATAGAAAATTCTGCGATAGCTACAATTTGTCATACGACATTTCAAAGAACAAATTATATTTTACAATATTTATTTAACATCTTGTCTATATCTCTTACTAATAAAGGAAAATTATTTTTCAAAGATATATAATTTTACCTACCACGATTTGTAAATCACAATATAGGAAAAAATTAAAAACAAAAATTAATATGTCAATGTGACAGATGAACAGACGTATGCACAATTTCCAAAATGTTTTTGGCACCATTTTAAAAGAAATGTAAATATTATTAACTGATCATAATATAATAAGGTAATAATAAAGTTAAATTTTTATCTATAAAGAGCTAATTAAGAGCTAAGAACTATAAAATAATTTTCAAAAAGTTTGTAAATTTATTGCAAAATTATAATTTAAGAAAGCCTAACTAAAACCAAATTCACATAAATTACAGTGTTGAGGCGAGAGGTCGTGTGCTGGCCACAACAGATTTTTTTATTTAATTTTATTAATTCAATATACTTACTTAGCAACCCCGTACAAAAATCATTCGTCAAAATGTTATCCATGTTATGCTGCAATTAGATTTTTTTACTTTCAATTTATTCGGTCAGTTTAGGATAGGATCGCCTTCATTTTTAAATTTTACCTTTAGTCAGTACCAATAATTATCTTATGTATTTAATATAAAATTTAGCAATAAGTTCATTTTTTAATTTTAAGGTATTGTGGCATTTTTAAGATACAAATTTTTATAAAATTGTTTATTTAAAAGAATTTTTTCATTTCATAATAACGCAATTTTTGTTTAGAAATGTAATGAAGTGAAGAAAACAAAACTATAGAAATTGTATTTCTCAACCGAAACAGAGCTTAAATAAATTATTGTTCTACACTTTTCCTCTACCTTATCTCTACTTATCAATTGTGATACGTTGATGACGTCAGCCGGTGATAGTATAAATGTGATAAGTTAGTTTCTTTTGAATGGTTAGGTTTACGCAGTAAATATTTAGGTTGGCAATACATTTAAAATATGAATCATGTTGGTGGTGGTCAATGTTGACGCTCATTGCTATTTGAACATTCGGCTTGTTTGTTTGACTTTTGTCTGTGAGTAGCGTTTTGTAATATCTTTTTGAAGCAAAATATTTCAAGACTTATTGTTAACAGTGTTTTTCTTGTTTTGATTAAAACATTTGAAACTTCTTTCAAACTGCGGCTCACCATCGGCTGACTGACGCAGGCCAACAAATTGTTTCCAACGCTTCTTTGATAGCTCCCAACAGCAAAAAAGTTCAGTGCTATTAAAATCTGAAATAAACAATATATTGTAGTTTATTTTTATTTTCTCTACTTTAAATATTACTTATATATTTACCCGCATGTTGTTTGGAATTCTTGTAATCGCGCCTTCGCCGGCATCCATGTGTGGAACTAGTCCAGGACCTGACTATGGTTCTGTAGAAAAAGTTGAGTAGGGAGAATTTTTCTTCAGGAATAGTTAGTAGATGGCTTAGTGAGTGTTTTTTACTTGGGTGGCCATCCCGCACCTGGTACATTTTCAGGCTATGACGTCATGAAGATAGCGCCCGCTTTAATTCAAAAGAACCCAATATTTCTGCTAATACTTACCTGATTTGCATGGAAATTTCGACAAATTGTTGTAATTATTATTTATAAAGTGAGTAGCAATGATAAAAATCTGCTGTGGCCAGTACACGACCTCTCGCCTAATTCTGCTTATTCTACTAATCTCGAGACTAATCTAATAAATAGTTTTACTTACATTTTAATAGTTTTATGTTCATGTAAGATGTAAACGATAATGTAAAC